>JALIZH010030956.1:0-33202 GCA_030522465.1 Rhipicephalus appendiculatus | reverse complement strand
ATTATGTAAAGCTAACTACAGCTGCGTATGTTTCAACACTCCCTTGGAAGGACGTGCTGATACATACGGCCATTGTATATATGGCGTCAATGAGAAACCGATACTGCTAAAAAGCAACATGGTTCTTCTATTGAAGAGTTAATGTTTTCTTCATCATTTATTTTCGTCCACTCCGATCAACCCCTGCGCTGCTTCTCGTATGTCCTTCCAAAGGTCCATTACAGAGGAATGCCGCTCCAGCTCCTTTATTCTTTCTTCTAAGCGTCGCAGCTGGTCCAGAGAGAAGTAAGGCTGCCAGCCGCCAACGTTGCCATCCCTGACGTAGCTGAATTGCTTTTCGCTTTCCGCAAGTGGGCCCGCTCTTTTGGCTGCCATAATTCTTACGGTCGCGTTGCGCCATTCAGGGTCGATGTCTTTAAAGGTAGTAGGTGCAAGAACGCGCTTCATGCTATCGCTGGAGCATCGACCTACAAGTTCCTGCAGCAGCTCTTCGTGCTGATCCAGATAGTCGCCGTACTCGTCGCCTAAAAACCGGGCCAGTCTCAGAACCACCCCTCGAGTATCGGCCTTCAGTTCCCCTCGTAGGTGACGAAGAACACGTTGGGCTCGTCTTTCAAGGCGTAAGCCGATGCCACGTGATCGAAGTAGCTTCCCTGGCCAGCGCAGTCGCTATCCAGGAACGCGTCAAAGAATTCCTCGAATGTTCCGTCCCGGAAGCGAAATACGTCGAACCTGGTAACGTGGTGGAAGTCGGAGACACACAAGTCCCACGGATTCCTCGCCACGTAGACGTACTTCGCATCTTGGTTCATGGCGTCCTTTCCGTAGTGGCAAGTGGGTGGCGAACAGGCGCAGTGGGAGACTTGGCTTCCAGCCGTCGATTCGGACGATTCCCAGCATGCGCATATTGCGCGTGAACTCTTCCAAGCCGCTCACGGGTTGGCCTTTCTTTAGAATCAACTGTGCGATGTACAGCATCCAGTGGGTGCCGCTTTTGGGGGAATGTGGTGAGAAGCAGGTCGCCTTTCTGTGCGCGAAACTCCAAAGCCTCTCTCAAGAATTCCGGGCAGAAGCTAGGGACTTCGCGGGATGCCGTCTATAACTTGAAAGTAAGGCTTCCTTCGCTCCATTGTAACAACTTCCCTGAGGGCTCCCTGTTCTGGAAAAGAAAAGAAGATATGACCTTTTCTTTGGACAGTCATTCGGAAAAAAATTTTCGGCGAAGAGTTGAAAGAAGGGGCGGGGCGACAAGGAAATTTTAGATGCGAAGCATCTTATGCTCGGGGCTCTGTCCGTCCCTCCCGTGTCCCGCGTCCCCCTGTCCCCTGTCCCGCGTCCGGCCACTTTCATGAAGTAGGGAAGCACCCATTATGCGAACCAGGACACTGTAGTAATATGAAGGCCGTCAACCACTGCTACAGTCATCAGAGTCGTGGCCGAGAGCACAGAGAGGCTGCTTAGCAATGGCTAGGCAGGTGGTGTCTGTGGCCCAGGTTGACCGCATTCCTTGATCTTGCTTGCATGTGTTTGGAGGGGGGCTTAGTCCGTCCCTCCTTCCCGCGTCACACACCACCACAGCGCATGCGCGTCCCCGCCCCCTTTGTCTCCTCTAGGAATCCTCTACTCTTAGGAGCGTCCCACACCCCCCTACAGCGCATGCGCGTACTCTCTCCTACACTCACCCCCATTCTCTACTCCAGAGAGAACGTCGAACGTTACCTAGAGAAGGCAATGGCACAGTAGATATGTATGTACAGCCACACGCCCTTCGTGCTTGCGGGTGACTTCAACGTGGATATAACCACGAACGACTGGCTCGTCCACCCCGTGATAGACGTGTACTCGTGGCGACGCATTTCCGACGACAACCATAAGGGGAACGTGCATAGACCTCATCTTCGCAAACTTCACAATGAAAACTCTTCAAAAGCAACCCCTGAAGCTACACTTCACCGATCACAAGGCCGTCGTCTTCAAAGCGCCCCGTGCACCTGACGCAAGGAATCGCACACGCTCCCTAAATAAACACGCAACCACCACATTCTCCGTCCTCTCTTATACATTCTCATTTATCCTTTCAATAAAATTCCGCTCAAGTTTATCCATCTCTCCGCTGATTCGCATCCACACATGCTTCCCTTTAGCGGGAGATGACGATTTTTTTTTTTTGGGTGAGTTGGTTGTACGTTCATAACTGATTTTAAGGCGCGAAAAAAATACAGTCACGAGAAAGGACACGGGACGGAGCGCTCTGTCCCGTGTCTTTTCTCGTGATTGTGTTTCATTGCATTTTAAAATCAATTATGAGGGGTACGACAAATGTGCGAATGATGTGGCAGGAAGCCTAGAATTACTCAAGCATAATGCGAGCATTGGGAGTGCTAAAAGTGAAAAAAAGTGCGCCAGTTTGAATGAAGGCATACGTATTTTACTCCCATAATACCAGCTCTGCTGAGCACCACACTAGCTCCCACAGTATGAATGCTGCCGGCTAATACTCGCTTTATCGTTTGCACCAGCATATAAACTGCAGTTACGAATAAAATAGAAGTTAATACTTCAACGCGTCACTGTGGTCTAGTGGATAAGGTGCTCGACTGCTGACCCGAAAGTCGCGGGATCGAATCCCGCCACGGCGGCCGCATTTTCGATAGAGGCGAAAATGCTAAAGGCCCATGTACTTACATTTAGGTGCACGTTAAAGAACCCCACGGTGTTCAAAATTTCCGGAGCCCTTCACTACGGCGTCTCCCCATAACTCATATCGTGGTTTTTGGGATGTTAAACCCGTACTGTGCGATTTCAGTGCACGTTAAAGAACACCAGATGGTGGAAATTTCCGTAGCCCTCCACTACGGCGTCTCTCATAATCATGTCGTGGTTTTGGGACGTAAAACCCCAGATATTAATAATATTATGTTAAACCCTAACAATTATTATTATTAAGTTAATACTATAGTAGAATTGAAAGGCGGGCGAGTTGGAACCTATCCATTCTTGAGTAGCGCAGAAACGTCTTCTTTTTTTGTTTCGTCGGTTTGCATAGCACACAAGAGTGAAAAGGTAATGCTACCAGATTTCCCGGACGTTTACCAGCAAATCTCCGCAGAATTTTTAGTTATTTCACTTTGCTTAGTTCGCTTATACTTTTTTTTTATGAGAAGTCGTTTATTCTGTCGTAACCTTGGTGGTGTTGAAGTCTTGCACGCCAGAAAAAAATGGTGCCGTGACGAACTCTGAATAATGCAATGTAATAGTAAGAACTTGTGTGGTAAGTGAGAGTCCTTGCCAGACAGAACTTGCTCCGTCAATATCTGCATCAGTGGCCGCAGTGCTTGCTTTTATACTTCGTCGGGCTTTTTTTATGGCGAGACATTTCCGTCTTAAGCGATGAAAAGGCTGCCTTTTGTGTGACAAGATCGTGGCTTTTGGAAAATATTTGCCATATTAATACTTAAAGAAAAAAAGACTACCGCTTTGCTGGATAGGCGAAAGATTGACCCGCCACGGTAATCAGTGCTCGACTGCTGACCCGCAGGTCGTGGGATCGAATCCCGACCACGGCGGCCGCATTTTCGGTCCGAAAATTTTTGAGGGCCGTCAGCTAAGATTTAGGTGCACGTTAAAGAACCCCAGATGGGCGAAATTTTCAGGAACCCTCCACTACGGCGTCTCTCATAATCATATCGTAGTCTTCGGGAGGTAAACCCCAGTAATAATTATATTGCAAAGGCGAAATATTGGTATCGATTTCAACGCATGGTACAAGTACATGAAGACAGTATCGTAGATTCAGCGACCCCACTTTTAGCCGCCGCCTACACTTACCAATTCAGGAATCAAGCTTCGTCTCACGAGCGCAGAGGCAGATGCGGAGACAGATTTGTCTATGATACCGGACGCTGTCGTGATAAATACAGAGCAGATACATCGCCTTTCCTTTCCCCTTTTTGAAATTATGCGAGCGGAGCGAGAGCGCTGTCTAACTACAACATCGCATCCGGCCATTTCGAGCGTTTTGTAGTCACTTGCAATTACTTTAAATAGCATCTGAAAGGCTCACTTCTCTGTTTAGTTCTTCGTCGGTTGAGGATAATGTGCGAATGAGTCAAACTCATGCGTGTGAGGGCCTATGTTCCAGCACAAGTATGGGACAAAGTTTTAAATGTGTAGGACTTCCTGTGCTGACACAACGAGAATATTGTCCATCCCTCGCTCTTCTGCATAAGATCGATGGCAAAAGAATAAATTAGTGTATACAGGAAACTAGTTTTCACTGCAGTGGTTGAGTTTGAACCCGTGTCCTCGTGGTCCGGAGGCGAGTTCCTCAACCTCTACGCTAAGCATCCGCGGTTGCAAAATATGAATATAGGTGACTGTCACTCGTAAACCGGTGCGTGGTACGCTTTTCTGAGCGCGTGAAATTAATACCGGGAACTCAGTGGTTCCAAACAAGCACGAGCTTCATTACATGTAACGTGAGGCTAACAAACACGTACCTTCACACATAGAAAAAAAATGCCCAAACGCCGCGTGGGAGAACGTTCGATATAGCTCGTTTTCAGCGCAATGTCTTGGCGCTTACATTTCTGGCGTTGAGTCACCCGGTATGTCATCGATCGGTGATACCTCGTCGATTGTCCAGCGCGGTGGAACACAGCTCCGTCGTCAAGTTCCGCCCGTGTGGTTACTAAGCTGGCCCGCACTTGTGGCGCACGTGCTCAACCGCGATTCTTATATCGGGTCGGAGCTGGAGGCAGCCGGCGTCACATGCCGTCTATCAGTGGTGCAAACACTGATACACGTCCGGCTACAAGGCCATGGACAAGCGGTAGTGGCGGGATCCTCGAACTGCCGCTGGCCTAAATAAGTTGTCCAGTGTGAAATTAGAACGTTCCCAAGGTGAGGCAAAATCCAGTGAGGTTTTCGTCAGCTGTCATCCTCTCGAACGCTGGTTGTTTGTCAATTTGTTTGTTTGTGTGTGTTCTCAAACATTGGACAAGACTACGTATTGTAACATTACGGTGATAACTTCAAAAATGCTTATTGATAAAATATGAGCTAGAAATTAAACAGAAAAAGGAAATAACAGCTAAAATATAAAACAATTTCAGCAATTTCGAACAGACCTAGACAGCTGCGTTTATCTGACCAGAAAAATTTGGAACGGATAAGTTAGATTTCACACATTTTTTTTAAATTACTTTACGAATATTTATTAACGTGGGGATTAAAAGGATATGTTTAGTAGAGCTTGAATAAAATTACACACCACATCATATACATCCCAGCGGTACTGTCCCAAGAAGGAGGCACCGAAGTTTAATTACAATTTCTTCAATTAAACTTCAGCCTCACTTCAGATAACGGAACAACTAGAAGTCTTTTTCTAAGTAATGAATACCTGTGACATGACAAATAATAACGTTCAATGGTTTCCATTTCTTCGCAGAATTGACAGAGGGATGATATAGACAGACCAGCCCTGCGTAAATAAAAGTTTATTGGGGGGGGACTCGGATTGGAAAGTTGGTTATCGTAACTTCAGATTGTCTAGATTGACTCCATTGAGGTTGCTATGTAAATTTTTGGTGCTGATATTCTGTCCGATATGTTATTGTTACCTCATATATGTACAAATAGCCCCTTCTGCATTAAGGTGTCGCGCCACGCACTGCATTCTCTTACTTTTCTTCTTTTTCAATTCTTGCTACTACTCTTCAATAATAATCCAAAAGAAAGGCAAGAAGGGCAAGATAGAAGCTTGCGATCAGAAATTCGTACACAGGGGGTGGGTGCTGGAGCCGACGTTTCGACAAGGGACTTCGAAAAGACAAGTCCGCTTGTCAAAACGTCGGCTCCAGCACCCACCCCCTGTGCACGAATTTCTCATACTCTTCAATAATGTCACTCTGTTCCTTCTCACCTTTGATTTAACGTTGTCATTCTTGGCGATGGCCCCAGTTCTTCGAGTTTTCGTTCTACGAGAACTTCCCTCGCCACTAGCACCTCACGCTTCACTGAACTTCAACGGCGAACCCAAAGGATGTGATAAGCATCACTAAAGAACATTTGTTTCTTGTACAATAGGGGTTGTGTATCGCATACCGCTTTCGTGTGGCAATAAATATAACGGTAAGACTTAACGACAGATTAAGCGAACGTTGTAACAGTGCAAAAATGGGCAGGGCGGATGGTTAACCATTCATCGTAAACCCTACGGCTCCGCATCGCTCTTCCACGCATGAACAGTTGTCAACAGGATACATGACCGGTATACAAGAGAGATTGTTGAGGCCGAGGCTATCTCATCCCTGCGTTCCGTCTGTATCAGCACGCCGGCGCTTATCCTGAGTGATAAAGAACTGTCGTTTCTTAGAAATTAATATTTGTGCGCATAATATTGCCACGAGGTCGTGACGTGGACGAAGGCAGCAGTCGGCTTCGTCAAGGTGAAACACTTTATTTGGGCGAACTTGTGGCAGCGAAAGGGGAAAAAATTACAGCAAACAATGCACGCTGTACACTGATATCGGCACACAGAGCGTTGATCGTCGATAAAACTGAGCCGTGGCAAGGTGCGTCGGCATATATACACGCGGCATCGAACATTCTAGCGTTATCGCTGGTGGCTGGTTTCTTCGAGAATAAACTCAGCTGTTCGCATTTGCGCGCTAAAGCCTATCCGATGATTCTAAAATAATCTGGAATGATCCCAAACATTCAAGCCCTATGCAAGGCAGTATCGACACGTGCAATGGGCCGATAACATAAAACATGAAAAAGAACGTGTGGCACAATGCCAAGTGATGCTTTTCCTCGGGCGATATAAGTATGCGATTGTGGAAATGTCCATTATGTTGGAAGTAAGCGCCCTCATTGTGTGCCCTTATCTTGTGACCCTGTTTTTAACAGCGCTATACAATATTACCAACACAATGGCTTGCAACAAATACTATACAATACGATATTTATACATTATCTGATGATAAATCATTCACGTAATAATGACAACAAAATCAGCATTCGTTTACACATTTTTTAAACAAAAAAAAGAAGAAAAACAGTAAAACTTGGGTATGAGTTGAACATAATTTGCACTCTGTGGAAGAAGGAAATGCATCAATCCTTCGCGACAAAAAATGCTTTGATTGCACAGTTCCCAGTTGTTTCTAAATTAATACCGCATTGATGGAGTTCATTTAACAGCTTTGGGAAGCGTGTGACGAAGCCTTTGTTTTGTTAGCATAATGCGTGAAAAGGGTATTTGCCAGATATCATCATTTCGTGAATCATAAGCACTTGTGAGCGGTGTCAACTCGGAAAACGTACGAAGTAGTCTGTCGGCATCGTGCTTATACTTTCTGGCTAGATTTAATGGGTACAAGTTGTGTGCTGACGTTATATTGTATTTGGTACACAGAGGTTTTGTGTGCGCAGGTTTTTCGACTCACGCAATAGGAAAAGGGCGCAACTGGGAAGCGATGGTGAGGAGGAGGGAATGGGATGTGCCTGAGGCCACCAGCTGCGCAGTTCCTTCAGCCTTCGCCCAACTGGTGCGTAGCTGCCCCAATCTATTTCTTGTCACCTCTGGGGTTTTGAGGTTTCAAGAGTAATAACTTCCGTTCACGTGCACCACTTCTGACAACTGTTTTTCGGTCATCTCACTATTCAACACTAAACACGCTTCGAGTATTGCAGAGGTCAGATAGTAAAAACATTGCAGGTCCCTTCAAGTGTCTTGGTAAGTGACACTTACACGTTAATATCGCCGAAAACCTATATAAAGCGAAATACTCGCCAAACAGCAAGATTAGGTGAGTGTCATTATTTAGTTGCTACACCATTGCCCTACCACATAACCACTGCACAAAGCTTCCCCAATGCTCGGCCTGTTCCTTAACTTTGTTTCGAAGTTTTTTCGCGTGCTTCTTTCATTTCCCAGAAGACCTTACAAACCGCTTGACGTCACTTTTCATGCATGACCCAAAGAACTGTTCTGCAACTCTGCTGGGAATCTTCCTTACTGCTTGATTGCCATTCATACCAGCATCATGTGTCCGATAGGCAACAGCCCTTCGCAAGCTCAACGGCACGGCGAGCTGTCGCTTTTCTGCGCCATCGTGAGCCTTTGGTATTTTTGGTGGAGCAGTCTTCCAACGTTCTCGAACGTGCGCATTACATAGACCTTTTTGCAATGAATCCATTATTCCGTAACTTCAGAACATCTTCACGGAGTACTGTCCTACTCTTGTCATTTCCTCGTTTCATTGTCAGTTATTTTCGGCGCTGTCACTGACGTCCTGATCATACGGACATTCTTCTGGCATTTCTCCGTAGTCATTTTCTTTGCTGAATATGCTGTATCTTCACTGGTGGGCTGATACACACTTCTTTCGCCACCTTTGTCCACGAATTGCAGCACCTTCAAACTGTGCCCCATCTGCCATTTTGGTAGTGAGGAAACCCTAGAGGGGATGCGGATTATCCACACCTCTGAACCTGGCACATTCCCTAGAATGACGTCGTACGCCGGGTCCTTCGCACAACGAATCCACCGTAGTACCAGGTGGTCAAGATCAGTTCTCGCGCCACAGGCATTTGCCATACGGTTCCACCGGCCAATGGAAACGCCGTTTTTTTTACCTGAAAATTGGCCTCTGAGACCACTGATTGCCTCACCAAAACAATGTTCGAGCCTTTCGCTCTGAGTGCCGCTACTTTTCTTCACTACAGGATTCCCGCTACCACTGGCTACGAAGTTTCTGTGTCGTCGGACCGTAAGCACGTCAAGGCCGCACACACCTGGTCTCTGTGCACTTTCTGTTCAAACTCCTTCACACTTTTGACGGTAAAGAACTGTACCTTCGCCTCTAACAATACAAGACTTCTTACTTTATCACGAAGCTCAGCAGTTTTCTGTGGCATGTCGACACCGTCCGCACCTGTTACATTTAACGATGAACTGTGAGAGGGACCCAAGGCACAATTTGCTACTCGCTGACATGTCTTGTCGCAAAGAAAACATTTGACTGCGCTGATAGTGTGCTCTTTGTCCTGCATAATCTTTGTATTACCTTGGGCTTCTAAATACCAACGGCCTGCTGTGATAGCTCAGCCACCATCTTCAGGTTCCGCTTTTGCGGGAATACCGTCTCTTCCTCATGACACGACGATAATAACTGTTCGGCATTCATTTTGTCCCTGAAAGCTCTAAAACGTTCGCTCTATGCTGGCCATCTTCAACGTCCCATGAAAGTAAGGGGAGATTGTAGCGATGAATTGCTGGCCCGTCTCGTTTTCTTGTGGTTTGGAACTGAAAGAATTTTTCCCGAAAGCCCTTGGTAGTTTTTCTGACGCGCTCGAAGAGAGCGTTCTTCGCCGTATGATAATCTAGCACGTCCGCTGTTTGCATGCGGCTAAAAAACGCCAGGCCTGCAGAGAACGCCCAGCACAGTCAGAGAGAAAACTTTAAGCGCGGCCTTTCCAGAACCAGTTGTACACTCTCATTGGTCAGCTACGCGACTACGTAATCAATCCTCACAATTTTTGCGAAGTAGGAAAGCACTTACTATGACAGGATTCCTCATGCGGCGTAGAAGCGAGGTACCCGCTACAAATCTGTCAGGTTCACTTTGTTAATGCTACGACTGATGACGATGGAAGAGTGTGGCCGAGCGCTTTGCGATGGGTCGGAAGCTTTAAACGACCTGGAATACATCAAAAAGTATCAACGTGTGACCCCACTGATTTTTATTATATTCTCAGTTGAGTAGAAGAGGACCTGCAGAGAAAGTTCTACATCCGAGAGCCGATATCTGTAGCGGGGCGACTGGCAATGACCCCGAGGTAATGCAATTCGTCTGCAACCTTGTGGCAGCAAACGGGCCTCTGAAATGTTTGTTTAATGTGTGATGAATATTTAGAATGTCAAATTTACTACGCGAGCGCGTGCGTAACGCACATTCAGCGTCGCTTCATGTACTTAGTAAAGGCTCTTTTACACTAGAGCGACACGACACCGACGTAGACACGAGGCCGACACAGACGGTCGGCCGTCGAGTCGCCCGCCGACGCTGTCGCCAGACCGTCTAGTCACACTAGGCCGACGACGACGACGACGCCTCGAAAAACAGCATGTGGTCGTAGTGTAACAGGATGGCAGACGGAAAACACCAGCAAAATGCATCGGCAGACTTGTCATTGGCAGGTCGTCGGGAAATCGGTGGCCGAGCGAAAATTTGCCCATGTCGTTGGTTGGGGGAGATCTTGGGGGGGGGGGGGGGGGTATTGTGCGGAGGCCCCGCACAATACCCCCCTCAGCGCACCCCACATATGTCTTTTCTTCGCTGCCCCTTTGTCTGTCCCCACCCCGTTTCTCGACGCCGAGGGGCGATGGAGGGAGCTGCGCCGCGTATCCCGAGAGGGACAATGGCAGAGGAGGGAGGACGGCTGAAAATGAGGCGCAGGTGGTGCCTGTTTCAATTTCTTCGTGCAAGTTCAGTCGGTGTCGCCGCGCGCGCCTCCAGTGTGACTAGAGAATCGGCCGACGAAAGGCTGTGAGCACGACAAGGCGCAGAGGGGGTCTTCCACAGACCATCGGCGGACTCTTGGCGTCGTTGCAGTGTAAATGGGACGACGACACGACAAAAAAAAAAGCTCCCAAAGACAGTCGCCAGACCAAAATCGGTGTCGTGCCGCACTAGTGTAAATGAGCCTTAAATGCTGTTATTGTGTTTCTCATGTGAAGTTGTTCATAACGTTATAGAAGTTTGGAGATTGAGTTTGCTTTGTCCGCACCAGCCTATGGTACACCCTAAGCGCGGTAACGTTTAATAAAGGTGCACATTTCAAGACATCCGGCATTTCACTCAGTAAGTGGTGACTGGCGGTACAAGTTCGTTTTTTATTCATTGATAGATGATGGACGTCCACTCATTTTGTGGAAAATTAAGGCTTTGCACGCGCTTGCCCCCTGAAGATTAAAGCTACGATAGATGTCACAGTGACAGCGAAGACGACGATACCGATGCTGATCCTCATGCACAAGCACGAGTGCCTTCATTAAGTAGTGAGAATGAAGACGAAGATGCGATAAGTGAACCAAACACCTATTTAAAACATACAGTGGGGTGAAAAAAAAACAGACTTTCAAGAACAGCGGGAAACGACACACTGCAAAGCTGCTGTTCCTTAGTGTTACACTGTCGAAGGTCTCATTGAATATTTCAAGGAATATATATATATATATATATATATATATATATATATATATATATATATATACACGATGTCACGTGATCGTTGTGGAAGCAATCAAGTCAAACTTGCATTTCAATAGTGACAAGCCGTCGCCCGATGACCCACACATGGATCGTCTTTTGATGGTTCGGCTTCGAACACATCTCCGCATTGAGCCACTTACTGGCTTAAGTGTCGAATGCCGCGAATTCGCTACATACATAAAAGTACGCATTAAAGTTACATTTTAGAAAATTCAACTGCGGAATTAGCTAAAAGTTGCTATTTAATGCTGAAAAATGAAAAACGAATTTTTTTATTGGGCTCTTTCATCATTCAGGCGTGGAATGGTTATGTATACAATTGGCTTTCACCCGATGTGACGCCTCTGTCATAGGGGTACATACGTAATGTTTATAAAGTTAGATAGCCAGCACTGCAACAACAATTGACGTGTCGCAAGATTAAGCGTGCATACGGTCTTTCTACAAAGCACTTTCGAGACCTGGCGTGGCTCTGTGGTGGAATACTTGATTGCCACGCACAATCTTCGGTTCGATTCCTGCTGCGGCCCTGAAATTCATGCTTTGCATTCGTCGGGTCAACGCTGCCAACGTCAATTTTTCTTGACACTCTGGCATTTAAATTTCCTAAGTCTGTTCTCGCCGCTCCTTGGTATATATAAACTGTCAATCACTTGTGGTGCATACCGTGTCCCGTGGTATACGGGTATGTGCCACACGTGTCTGGAGGAAAGGGTTCCACGACGTACGTGACGGGATTTTCACGACATTCATGTCACAACCAGCCAGACATTTCCGTCAAACCATCTTACCCTCCCATACTAATTTTGACCTGCCCCAAGTTAAGGAGGCGATCACGAGAGCATACAGAAGTAGGCGGCTAGATAGATAGATAGATAGATAGATAGATAGATAGATAGATAGATAGATAGATAGATAGATAGATAGATAGATAGATAGATAGACAGACAGACAGACAGACAGACAGACAGACAGACAGACAGACAGACAGACAGACAGACAGACAGACAGACAGATAGATAGATAGATAGATAGATAGATAGATAGATAGATAGATAGATAGATAGATAGATAGATAGATAGATAGATAGATAGATAGATAGATAGATAGATAGATAGATAGATAGACAGACACGATTAAAGTGCCTGCAGTTCGCTAAGAAATGCTTCGTATTTAACATATAATGCGGGCATGTCGCGAGGTCTATGGGGAGAACGTATAGACAAATATAGTCTTGCAATGAAATTTTAGACTACAGATGCGAAGCGCATGCTTCCACATCAGCGTCTGTTCGTGTCTCTTTGCCAGCGTTAGTATCCTAGGAGTGCCAGCATCTCAGCAGTGCAGCCATGGCGAATCTGCATGCCACGTGCGCGCGCTATTTTACAGAAGAAGAAATTCAGGTCGTGGTGAGTTCAGACTCCGAATAAAATGAATAACTGGTGGCTCCGCCACTCCAAATTACTGTCTAATTAGGTGATTGTGAAATTGTGAGTACTGCCTCCTATTTAATCAGATAATCCGCAATATAAATATTTAGATGTCCTGAAGAGCGTCCTACTGCATTGCTAACAGACCGACAGACAAATACAGAAATTTTTTGGGTCCTCATAAACGCTACTCTTTTAGAGCAACGCTGCGGCCCGCTCCCACGTGGGGACGGGGAGGCCTAACCTCACCACCGCAATATAGGCCCTCTGGACAGCCCGTAGTTGTGGTAGTAACTTATGTACAATAATAATGAAAACTAACTTCCTGTAAGCACTCGTCTGTTAGTTCCAATGAACTTCGTAAGGCAGATTCCCAATCCTGTTCTGTTAGCCGACCTGCGCCCCTTAACGAGGGGCACCGCCAGAGCATATGTTTAAAGTTGCTGAACTCCCCGCAGTAAAAGCAGGTTCACTGTTAAGCCTCCAAAGAGACGATGCTGAGGAAAGTTTGACTAGGTTAAGACCTGGTCTATAGCATTCTAAACGTGATGGCCTGAGGTCTAGGCAACTTGCTGTGCGGAGGAGTAAAAGACCGCCAACTGGTAGTGTTTAGTGACTTCATTAAAAGTAGGACAGCCAACCTGCTGACCTACGTCCTCCCCAGTGCAGAGGGTTAGTGCGCGCGCCCAGGAGGGAGCAGGGTCATTGAGGCTTGCGAGGAGGTCCAGTCGGGGCTCGAGATGTGCAGGAAACCAGTTAATGGTATGTGGTGACCGAAAATTTGCACACGAAAAAAAAATACAGCAGGGAGAGTGGAACAGTGCCAAAAAAAAAAGAAAAAAAGACCGGCAGTGCAAGGTTTAAGCATTGCATATTTTATCAGGTGATTTGCTGCGCTGCACAGCAATAATGTGCAATAATAATAATAATAATAATAATAATAATAATAATAATAATAATAATCCAACTTACTGTTTATATGAGCTACCAGGTAATAATTCAATAACGGCACTCTGCCAACATAGATGGCCGAGCTAGTTGAAAAATATCAGCTTCCATGGCATTTATAATTCCGACAGAGTGAAATAGTTATCCTATATCTTCGAATGCACCATCTTCAATAGCCGTACAAGCAAAAGTGTGATCTAGAATAGACATTACTATAGGAAAGTTAAACCGAAAAAGCGCATCTCAAGGAACATGTGCGTACGAGTTCTGTATACAGTTTTCAAGACATCACACGGTTATTAGGCATGAATATATATGTTGTGCTTTTCGCAAGAGGAAGCGTCACAAGACAGAAAAAAGCAGTAAGAAATAAGCTTATGATGTTCGCTGCGTGTTGTTATCACATCGCCTTGCAGGGTGGAACAGCCTTTAGAAGATAAGGACTTGGTAATGAAAGGTGAAGCCAAAGCCTAGAAGTGCCCTCTTTGAAGTCTGTTAAATTGATACAAATATGGAGGTGCAACCAAGACAGGAGTATAACGTGGACAAAGCATACTGAAAAAAAAAAGCTAATGTGTTCTGGCTGGCTCTGGCAGCCAATAGGTTTCCAAATGTGGGCAGAAGTGGAGAGCCAAGCCCATTGCGACTTTCCCAGCTCTGTTCCTCACTTCAAGGTGCACAACTCTGCATGCTTCAAGCCATTGTAAGAAGTCCTGAGGCGTCTGATGGAGGAGTAGAATGCCCTTTCACTTAAATGTATGCGAATGCGAAATTATTAGTTCTCCAGGGGCCAGAAGGGATCAACAGTGCATAATTGTTCAGGTAAAAGCTACAGGTAGCCATAGCACATCAAGCTAAGCTTTGGCAATGTGGACAGCTTTTGATGTTTGGAGGTTCCTCTCATCGATAAGGTGAAGCTGTAAGAAATTGCCGTAATGTCTCCACTCCCATTCCGCTCAGCCCACCAACAATGTTTTTATTACTTAAAAACCACTTGCTGCTTGTTTTCTTTTAGGCGCCAACGACCATGACCTGGCTGCACATTGCGGAAGGCTACAGCCGGACATGGCAGTTCCCGAACTCTGCATCGGGGTTGTTGATAGGAAGCACATACCAATTAAGTGTCCCCCGAACTCCAGAAGTATGTACTTCAATTATAAGATTAGTATGTAATGTTCCGATGCCCTGTGCAGATAATTTCATTCTATTAAAATTTATGTCTATTGCACAGTCATTGTATGTGCCATCGGAAGCACTGAACACACAGCATGATTCAGTTTCCTTTGTGAATGGCGGCGCCGGATGTTCTGATGTGTGGCTTATGATGCTTCGAGCCGCACGAAGCACATATGAGGTTGGTTTGTCATAGAGCTGAGGATCTGCTGCAAGCAGCATTGCCTACTGCTCTAATGTAATTCTCTTCAGACAACTTTATTAAGGCACCCCGGCTAACTCCAACGAGATTATTTTTTTTAATGCGCCAGCGCGTTATGACGACATGACCAAATGCGTGTTGTACAGTATTGCACGAGTTAGTCGCCCTGTTCGTTGTGTCCTGATTAATTGCTGAAATAGCCAGTTTATAAACTTCTACCACAGCGAAGCTGGGCAAACCATCCAATTACAGTTTTTAACTTTCCATCTATTCAATGCTACGGTTCTTCCCCTTCAGATGCCCGCAAAATACAGAAAATGTTGCACGACATGCCTGCTCACCCGCCGTTATTGCAGTGCTTCATAACATTTTGCATACAAGTGATGTGCTTCCCTTGCGCTGGTTCATGACAGTGATAAGCAGATGCAGTGGCTATTGCTTCCGCTGCCACAAGCAACAGGTGCGTCATCACACAGCTGCCACCATCGTCACTGTCCTGTCACCTCTAAGCGGCCGCACACGTGGCCCAATGTCATCGTCGCTTGCAGGCGGAATGTGACGCAGTACTGCAATTATGGTGCGCAAGTGGGCATGACACATAGCTTTTTCCTCTGTTTCGTGGGCATCTGCCGGAAGGAGAACACTAATACGTAATAGATAAAAAGTTAAAAACTTGTGACTTGGGAGTTTTGCGAACCGATGTAAGACTTTGTAATTGGAATATTTTCCCCCCACCTTCGTTGACTTAGAAGTTAATTACTCCTGCCTAATCAGGCAATAGAGCAAAACACAGGAAACAGTGTGACTACTACCTCCGATAGTCAGCAACGTGCATTTGGTGAATGGTCATAAAATACATCAGCATACTTTTTAACTCTGGCTTTTTGTTATGTCTATGGTGTAGCTAGCTGTTTGTTATGTCCTATGGTGTAGACCGCTACACCAATGCAGTATTTTCAGAGAGCACTTCTAGTTCAATTACTTCACAAGATTGCGCGGAAGAACAATGGACACGGACAGCAAAGTAGAGAACACCCAGCGCAAACTTTTAACTACATTTATTGTGTCTTTCAACCTGTTTATACACTGACGAAATGTAGGCTAGGAATGGCACGGACTAGGAATGCTTATATATGATTATTCATTAAATGCGAAGCATTTCTTAGTGAACTGCAGGCACTTTGAGTGTTTCTATCTACGTATCTATCTATCTTGCCACCTACGTCTGGGTGATCTCGTGATCGCCTCCTTAACACGGGGCGAAAATCTCGTCGCGTACGTCGTGAAACACTTTCCCTGCTGACACGTGTAACACATACCCGTATACCACGGGCCGGGGTATGCGCCACAGGTGTTTGACAGTTTATATCTACCCAGAAAGAGCGAGCACAGACACTGGTAAAGGCTCATTTACACTAGCGCGACACGACACCGGTTTTGGTCTGCCGACTGTCTTTGGGAGCGTCTTTTGTCGTGTCGTCGTCCCATTTACACGCAACGACACCAAGAGTCCGCCGATGGTCTGTGGGGCGGACTCTTGGTGTCGTTGCATTGTAAATGGGACGAAGACACGACAAAAGACGCTCCCAAAGACAGTCGGCAGACCAAAATCGGTGTCCTATCGCGCTAGTAAATGAGAGAGCGTTAAGAAAAACTGACATCGGCAGCGTTGACGCGACGAATGCAAAGAATAAATATCAAGGGTCTCAGCAGGAATCGAACCCAAGCATTCTGCGTGGCAATCAAGTATTCTACCACAGAGCTACGCCAGGTCTCGAAACTGCCTTGGAAAAAGACCCTCTGCAGGCGTAACGTTGGTGAAATGGTAATTGTGGTTGCACTTCTCGTTGTCTGTTTTTATAAACATTACATACGTAATCCTATGATATAGGTATCACGTCGGGATTAACGTTAATTCTATACTTGAGCGCCATCCACTGAAGTTGGTCTACGTAGCGCTAGCCAGGGGCTGCCATCCTCACAAGCACAGGCCCTGCATATCAGCTTACCGTGGCTGGTGTTGGTAATACCCACGTTGCTGTTGGCATCGTTACGCAACTGTAAACAACTGGTAATATAAAACATATGCGACTGTTCCACATATGTCCGTGCGTACAACATTTGTACATATCTTTAGCATCATTTTGTAATGTTTCGCCCAAGTGACGTTACACCACAGGTTACCATCCCTCTACAGGCTTCGCATAACATCAATTCCCACGGTACGTGGTATCTGACGAATTATTTTACCTAGGAACGGCGAGAACAGAGATTGGTAATTTGAGTACGAGAGCGTTACAAGAACTGACATCGGCAGCGGTGATCCGACTAATGCAAAGAATATCAGGGTCCCAGCAGGAATGAAATCCAAGCAATCTGCTTTGCAATCAAGTATTCTATCACAGAGCCACGCCAGCTGGCGGAACTGCTTTGGAAAAAGACCCTATGCAGGCGGAATGTTGGTGAAACGTCAGTCGTGGTTGGAGTTCTGGTTATCTAAGTTTATAAACATTACATATGTGCTCCTATGACACAGGCATCACGTCGCATTAACGTCAATTGTAGTTAAGCACCATCGACTGAAGTTGGTCGACGTCAGGGTTGCCGTTGGTGGCTACTTTGCGCCAATTTGGCTACTTTTCGACCCCGTCTGGCGACTAAAATTTGCAGTTGGCGCCATGGCTATTTTCTGGCTACTTTTAAAGTGCGGATTTGGCGCATTATGTAGCCATATTTTCTCATTTTTGCAGACGAAACACATTGTTTTTAAGCTTTTCTCTCGCTTCAGCGGATGCATACGGTCGTCCTCCACCCACAGTACGCTGGTGCGCATTGAGGCACCCTTACGCGACGCTTAGAGCGTCTCCAAATACGGAGTGGCGAAGTTGCGTGCATGCTGACGAACACTGTGACAGGCTCGGTGCTCAAGCTTCCCGCCATCTATTGTGATGCTACGCGCAAGTTTTACGAATAATTCTGATGCGCAGTGCGTGTTCTCGTGTAAACTTGGGAAAACATAACATCAGCAACAAGATTTAGCTGGCCTGTTCATCTACCACCAGAAGTTGGTCTGCAGCTTCAACAAAAATCTGTTTGAACTTTACATGTTCCTTCTGACTTGCTGGCTGGAATATTCTAATATAACTTTGTGTCTGGCAAAAACTGGTATTTTCTACATAAAATGTATGCACGCGTAATGAATATATCATAATTCGTTCACTTAATTTATTTCCAACTTATCGGTGGTGTTCTATGCTCTTACTTATTCAAAATGGTATTATTTATTGATCAATACTAAAGAATCTGCTCATAATACCACTTCTGTTCCACTTGGCTACAAATTTGGCGATAATATTAAATTGCATGGCTACTTTTGGCTGCTTTTGGCTTGAGTTCTGGCTCCTTTTCAAGTCCACCCGACGGCAACCCTGGTCGACGTCGCACTATCCAGGGCTGCCATCCTCGGAAGCACAAGGGCTATAGTACATCAGCTCACCGTTTCTGGTGCTGATAAGACCCATGTGGTTGTTGGCAGCGTTACGCAACTGTAAACAACTGGTTATATAAAACATATGCAACTGTTCAATATATGTCGGCGCGTACATCATTTTTACATATTTTTAGCGTCATTTTGTAACGTTTCTCCCAATGAAATTACACCACAGTCACCTTCTCTCTGCACGCTTCGCATAACATCGATTCCCATGATACGTGGGATATGCCGATTTATAAAGCGAAAGCACTTGTGAGATCACAACAAGGGCCGATACTGGCGCCGTAGTTGTCCGCCACCGGTGTGCGTAGCCGACATCCAGCGAAATAAGAAAAAAAACTAAATAAAAAAAAATACCGAGGACAGAATAGTAAATGAACCCGGTCCCTCAGAGTGATAGCCCAGTATTCTACCACTAAGCTTTGCCGGTCCTTGAAACTCCGTTGTAAACTGACCCTATGCAGGCTTCATGTCGGGTAAGGAATCGCGCTAACGCTTGTAATAAAGCGTTTTAGAACAGTAAACAACCAGGAGTCGCACAAGTGCGAGTGGCTTAACGAGTGGGTCGCTGAATCGTCGTCGGCCACATCAACAAAGTGCACATAAGGCAGCGTAGCACACTTTTCCGAAGAATGGGGAATAATGGCATAGTGGACGCTTCCCCACTACACAAAAATTATGATGATTTATGTCGTAGGGGGGTACCATGTAAGTTTGCTTGTAGCAGTTGCCCCAAGAGTGTTTAAAAAGGCTCTAGAAAGCCCGCTCTTCCAGCTTTGGCTGTGACTGTGCTGCGCGTTCCGCGCAGGCCTGGCGGTTGACTCTCAGCTGATTTTTGCCTTTTCCCGTCGCCGTCGCTGTCACGCCCCGGATATATATATATATATATATATATATATATATATATATATATATATATATATATATATATATATATATATATATATATAAAAGGCACAATAAAAATTAATCAGAAGAAAATATTACACCATCTCCCGCTAAAGGTAACCATGTGTAGATGTGAAGCAGCGGGCGCTAACGCTTACACTGGCGGCGGCGTTGACGCTGGCGCTCATCGCAGCGTTGCGCAGGAGAGAAAACTGGGGAGGCGCAAAGCACGCAGTGATGGAGCGGTGTTTCCTACTGGAACATGCCAATAGCTGCTAATGGGCAATGAGAGACAGAAGACTCCGACTGGACACAGAGACCCGCAGTCCGCTTTTAGTTAACGCGCACGCTGAAAATTTTTATTGTTCCACAACGCCCAGGAGAAATCTCCCACCGGCACCACCTTGCAGGTCAAAATCCACTGCCATATATACGGGTTGGCCAGTGAACGGTTGTGCAGCGCGAGCAGTCGGTTTTTTCAACCAAGAAACTCGCTAGCAGACGCTGCCTGCGTCGGCGTCGCGAGCCGAGAGAGGAAGGAGCGTAGGAGAGGAGAGAGAGGGGGGGACGCGCATGCGCAGTGGGACCGTGGACGCCGCGGGCAGGGGTGCCTAGAGGAGAGAGGGGGGGGAGCGTAGGAGAGGAGAGAAAGGGGGGGGACGCGCATGCGCAGTGGGAGGTGTGGACGCCGCTGGCAGGGATGCCTAGAGGGGAGAGTGGAGAGAGGAGGGGAGGCGCATGCGCAGTGAGGGCGGGGTTGCCGCGGGGAGGGATGCCTAGAGTAGAGAGAGGGGGGAGAGGAGGTTTTTTATTTTTATTTTTTTTTGAAAGGGTTTGCGCATGCGCAGTAAGGGAGGCCACGCGGCACACCACCACCACCACCGAATTAAGCTTCGCCATAAGATGCTTCACATCTAAAAATGCCAAGGTACCCGACCGGGGATTTGAACCAGCGGCCCCTCGCTCCTCAGCGTAGACCACTCAGCCAGACTCCATGCATGCGCCGGAGTAATAACGGCAAGCTATTTATAGACACCATTTACCGCAGGCGGTATGCAGATCTCACAGGAGCTTGAGCGTGTTTTGTATCACGCAAGGCTCCTATATTTCCTTTCACTTTGAAAACTGCCCTTGAGACGCGCACGAAAAAGGGACCCCTTTCTGTACGCACTCATGATGTGGAACCAAAAAAAGGAAAATAACACCGCCCACACCTAGAGTTACTGTATATGGCCTAAAGGTAGCATATGCAGTAACTGCATATGCTACCTGACGCGAGGTGTCGGTGGAGTTCACCGACACCTTGCGTCAGACGCCACCGCGTGGCATGAGACGCAGACGGGTCATTCCGCGCGCCGCAATTTAAAAGAAGAAGAAATATCTAAGAGCGTCGGGTTCTGCGTTGTCGACACTTGCGGAGCGTTGCTTCATGCTCGAACACAAAGATGTAACAACTGTGACAGTTGTTAGTTCACGCTTGTCCTGTGTATACCTGCGCGTCCTTTTCGAGCGTCCTCCTTTGTGCTTCAGCGGGAAGCTGCAAGTATCGAGTTCCTCGTCGACCTTCATGTGACATTCCGATTTCTCGCTATGGCATTCATTGCTTCGCCCTTGCGGCGAAACTGTGACTTCTTTTTGTTTCTTATTTCGAGCGATAGTGGTTACGTACACCGGCGGCGGCGGACAACTACGGCGCCAAAAACGGCCCTTGTGATCTCACAACAGCTTTCGCTGTAAAAACTGACAATGGACTACACACCTTCCATGACAGCAAGGCCTAGAGCACAAGCGACTCGCTTCCAGGCCTCCGCGCGTGCATCGGCATTCGTATACAGGGGCGACCGCTGGTCCCACAGGGCCAGCTCATAACGTGCGAGCGATATAATGAGCTCCTCTGAAAGTTCAACCACTTGAGCGCTCATAGTCTCCGTCTCTCCGTCGCGTTTAAGCCCTCGTTGCCCAAAAGGGCTCAGCACCTATCCACCTGCCTATGCGGCATGAAAACTCGGCAATATGGCAGCTCACTTGCTATGTGTTCCCGTCATCGTGACGTTTCGCTGATCGCGCTGTCATTGGTTGCGGCCATCCGACGGTCCGATGCGGCGACGAAAATATCTGCCCTATTTGATGCACGCCGAGAATTCGTTGCAGCGGTCCGATGCGATGAAACGTAATCATTCCGGCTGCCCCACAGCCGTGTCGGACGTCGTATCAGCCGTCTGTATCAGCCTTCACGCGACTGCCTTGTTTTCCTTGAAATATGGATGTGCCAGCACGCCTTCTGTTTCTCCCGGTGATAAAGAGAAGATATACTTGGGTTGTAACGTAGCTGCGCTGAGCGGAATGTACAAACAAATGACGGAACAAGAGGACAGGACGGTTGGTGCGCAAACTTTCAACTATTTATTTTCGCAAAGCACGTCAAAGATATACACAAAAACATTGAAGATAACAACACTGTGTTACCACGTGTTCTTCATGGAAGCAAGGCATTTTTGGCTATCAGTTCCGCGTGCGTAGTCTTAACTAATCTAGCGGTTGTCTAGCGGAACTGATAGCCAAAAATGCCTTGCTTCCATGAAGAACACGTGGTAACACAGTGTTGTTATCTTCGATGTTTTTGTGTATATCTTTGACGTGCTTTGCGAAAATAAATAGTTGAAAGTTTGCGCACCAACCGTCCTGTCCTCTTGTTCCGTCATTTGTTTGTACATTCCGCTCAGCGCAGCTACGTTACAATGCCGTACCAACTAGCCCAAATTGAAGCTTTGATATACTTGGGGCTATTCACGCCTTTGTGTGTCGCCCATGGCTGTTCTACGAGCGTGCAAGCGATACTCCAGGCAGCAGTGAGCAACATGAATTTGGTCGGGTCGTCATAGCGGTTGTCGGCCTATTTTTAAACTCTGGCTAGAAAGAGCGTGAAAGCGAAGCGCTTTAAAACAAACAGGAGTTAGCGCTTTCTGTCCCCTTATGTTTTCTGCGCTGTTGACAATCAGTAATTCCAAAGGGGAATTGTCGCGAGGATTACAGAAACGTATATACCCATCTCTAGAATCACTAAATTGTAGATGGCGATTCTAAATATGAAGTTTTTGTGCCAGGAATATGTTTCACGGCAAGTTGATTGAATTCAGGCCTTGAGAAAAGAGTGCTTGAGACCAGTCATGTCTCTGTAGCTCACAGCAAAAAAATAAACAAAAAATCACAATTTCGCTTGAGCGCAAAGCACTGAACGCGATAGCAACAAATTGTAATTTTATGCCAAGTAAAGCTAGAAGCTAACTCTTTTGGATCCGACCTCGCGTAACTCAACAAAACGTATTAAGGCAATAGCGCGAAAAAACGGGGGGCTCAAAAGGGAAGGCGACAACACGAGGGACTACGGCCACTGCACGGACTGAAGCGCTTTTCCTGATGTCGGTCTTCAAAACGCGAGAAAAGTCTTGAGATATCAGCAAATTCACGGTCCGTCTCCTGATGTCGGTCGAGATATCACGTGCGCCATAGAGCAATATATTTACGTAAAGAGTTGACCCTCCCGCAGTGCCCGGCAGCCGAGCAACTACACCGCTTTCGGCGCAACGAGCGGCTCGGTCCGACTGATGTCTTCCTAAATTCGGGACGATAATCGCCACGAGGAAAACAAGCAAATAAAACCACAAACATTTTCTTTGCAGTGCTGAGATTTTAATCTGCCTCTTCATGCACCGAAGTGAGTGAATAAACTTTATTACAATATCGACGTGTCTGTGGCCCGGGATCTAGCGAACAGATAGAACACCTTGTCTCTATAGCATCCCTGTCCTGCTGGATAGCCCATTTTTGGTCTTCCACGTCCGAGCGGCCCAGCGCTAGCCGCCACAGTTCCAAGTGGGCCTCAGGAGAACTTTTCGATATATTGGGTCATTCCAGCAGCATATATTCATACGAACCCCTTTCTGCGTTGCATAGTTCGCATTTATTGTCCGGGTATAAGAGTGGGTAGCTTCAGTGGAGGTGCACAGTGTTTGGGTAGGATCTTGTAATAGTCAGTGTTCCACCGGTTTGCTTCTTGTCTAAACTCGGGTGGGGCGCCGGAAAGACCCCCCCTGCCTCTCTGCAGTGTTCTCTGCATTCTGTGTAGCATAGAAATCTATCTTTAATATTATTGATTGTTGAGGTTTAACGTCGCAATACGACAGTATGACTATGAGAGACGTCGTAATGGAGGGCTTCGGACATTTCGACCACCCTGGGGTTCTTGGCACGTGCACCTAAATCTAAAGTACACGTACCTCGAGCATTTTCGCCTCCACCGGAAATGCGGCCGTCACGGCTGGGATTCAATCCCTGCCACCTGCCGGTCAATAGTCGAGCACCATAGCCACTAGACCACACTGGCGGGTTGTAAATCTAGAGTCAAGGGTGGCGATGCGGGCTTGTTGGTAGGTCATACTAGAATGAGTTGAGCGCATACGAGGACACGGACACGGAAGCGCCAGTGTGTGTATGTCTCCTTCTTTTGTCCGTGTCCTCGTATGCGCTCAACTCATTCTGTAAATCTAGCTCGGAGTGGTACGTTCGTGGCAACCGGGGATGTTTTTTTTTTAATGGAAATGATGAAATAGGAGAGGTTGGTGCCATTATGGCTGGCATTGGCTACTCCTTCTCGCTTAGCAGACAAAATGTGTAGTAAGGAAAAATAATAAGGGCACTAAATGCAATACAGTAGAATACACGACGTGAAAATACTGCACAGCCGAAACATCACATGACAGTTCAGATACATTTATTAGGTTCATATGTACACAAGTGTTGTATCACAAGTTCAAATAGGAAAAAAAAACAGTTCACGTGTAGACGTTCAAACTCCGATATTCTGTATTGCTTGACATACACAGGAAAACACACTGATACAAATGATTACACATTAAAATCAAACGCACTATCACAACATGACACATTTCCTTCAGTATGAAGGGGAAGGCGACATCGTGTGCAGTAGGTCAATATTTCCATAAAAGATTTGATTCTTCAAGAAACTTCTTGAATGCGACAAGCACTCTTTTCTGAAGACCTGCCGTTGGCCATGAACCTAGTATTTTCTTTACTGTGAAAGGCCCTCTGTCTAAAAGTAGCAGACTTGCTCGTAATACTTTTCGTTGTGATCCCATATTTTTTGCACTCGATGAGTAGATGATGTATATCATCGTCAGGGTGGCCTCAGGAACACTCTGTTCTAGACGCACGTTTTATCCTGTGTAAGAAGTGTCGCGTAAATGCTGTGCCTAAGCCGAGGATGTCTATCACTTCTGGGATTTATTTTGTGTGCTTCTTTTTTTTTTTGCCTTTCGTTTCAATGGGAAAGTGGTTACCTCTTTGCGATCATCGTCTATGGGTGTTCCCTCCTGGATTATATCAGTGGGTATTTTAGCACTTCTAGGTTTTGCCTATGCAGGTTCTTTAATTAGTACGTCTATCCTTAAGCTTCGTTGTAGGCTTGCACGCCAGAAAGAAACGTACGACGAACACACAACGTTGAATTGCAACAAACGAGTATTTCCTTTTCAAACAGTATTTGCACCCCTCACCATCATGTGACATGTGCGCATTTCATTGTGCAAAACAAACAAGCCCGGCGACCACAAGGCAGTTTTCGAGTTGCCCTAATCACTTAAACAGGGAATTCTCATTGTAGATAGATATCGCTATTCTTTCTCAGATAAAGAAGTCGATGGTTTTCTGATACATGCGTCACCAAGTACAGATATAGGCTGCTCAGCAAGTACAGCCACACACCAAGTATGTGTTTCTATAATTAGCCGCGTCATCTCACACCTATGCCTATTCAAGAAAACTGTTTCATTGTTTTTGTTTAACTCCTAGATTTCAAACCATGGAAGGCCGCATTCCTAACTTTGTTACAGTACTCACGCAACCTATCATTCACGCATCTCCCCGTTTGCCCTATGTAGCTTTTCCCACGTTTGGAGGGGAATGCGGTGTACTACACATGTGGCAGAGTTGATGAACCTATTGCTGTGCTTTTTTAACGCGAAAGTGTTTTATGCCGGGGTCCGCCACGGCTCTACTGAGGTATTTCCGTCACGGATATGACGTTGCACAATATACCGTAACAGATGACAAAGAAAAAGCTTGCAAGAAAAAGTTCCGCCATCGGGAGTCGAACCTACGACCGCTCGCTCCGCAGAGCGCGCCGCGAAACGACCCGGCCACGGACTGTACGTTCCTCGGAGTACTACAGCGAGCTATTTATGTACACCACTTACTGTCGGCGGTACTCAGAGATCATCGACTTCAGTGAGTTTTTGTTACGACTAGAGAGATGGCGCGACAGGCGCGAGGGTGCGCTTTAAAGGTCCTGGCTCCACGCGTTGCGGTGCGCGCGCGCTTATCTCGTGATCGCGGCGGTTTGTACGTCTTGTGCTGGCGTTGAAGTTCCAGAGAGCGCGAAGGTAATTTCGCTTGCTGAAGCGGCCGCGTTTACCAAAGAACTACGCTGCCTGTGGCAGTTGCTAGTTTACGCTCACCCGTGTACTTAGATTTACGTGCAGGTTAAAGAACCTCAGGTGGTCGAAATTTCCGGAGCCTTCCACTACTGAGGCTCTCATAATCATATCGTAGTGTTGGGACGTAAAACCCCAGATATTATTGACAGTTCGCGCTCGTCGTGTATCTACTTGTGTGCTCGCTTCGTGCATCTATCTGTCTGTCTGAGCAGCACGCTTTAAGTGTCGAGCTATGAGAGTTATTAGTCCGCTCTTGTCCTGTGTATGTTCTTTTCGTGCGACCTTTCTGCTTGAGGAGTGAGCTGCGAATTTCGAGCTGCTTGCCATTCTTCGCGTGACATTACTATGTGTTATTACGATCTGGGGTTTAACGTCCCAAAAGCAGGATATCATTGTGAGGGACGCCGTAGCGGAGGGCTCCGGAAAATTAGACCACCAGGGGTTCTTGCACCTAAATCCAAGTACACGGGCCTCAAGCATTTTCGCCTCCATCGAAAATCCAGCCGCCGCGGCCGGGATTCGATCCCGCGACCTTCGGGTCAGCAGTCGAGCGCCATAACCACTAGACCACCGTGGCGGGGCACATTACGATTTGTGGCTATAGCATTCATTCCTTTGCCCTTGTGGCCAAACAATGCACAATAAACGCTCAACAACCTCCGCGAAGACACGTTTCACTTACGAGTTTTACCGAGTCCTATGAAAGAGGTATCAGCCTTTTTTTTTTGCTTTTTCTTCAAACATGGTGGGGCTATTCCCTTCTGGCCTCGTCTTCCTTCAGAGGTTCACAATCTTGTTAGTTGCAGAAAAAACATTATTTTTACTTAATGTTGTTTCGAATACAAAACACTGTATTCTGCCAATTCACGTCGTTTGGTGGCATTTCGTGAGGTTTGCATGACCTTGCAATTTCGCAGTTCTGTGTACAAAACGCTGTATTCTGCCATTTTGTCGTTTGCTGGTGTTTGCTGACGATTGCATGACGAGACTGAATCACCAGTAAGGCAATTCCAGCAATTTAGACTGCCAAAAAACATGCTGCTCTGCCTTATCCTAAAAAACAGGGACATGAAAACGCGTACACAAGAAAGAACTCAAGACACCACAAGTGCTAATCAAGGCACTTGTTGGGTGTTCACGTCTTTCTTTTGTCTGTGTTTGCTCGCGCTGTCTTTCAGAATGACTACTTCCCAACTAGGTTCAGCTCTCTATTATTCTAAGCTCTACCTTAATTACAACTAGGTCAGCATGGCGTGACTGACGTAGACGCGCTCTTGAGGTAATTAAAGCCAGTTTAGTTCACGTCCTTCGGCGGCAGGTGCAACGTGGATTCAAGGTTGTAGTTAGGGCGAATTACCGTTGTGTTTCCCATCGCTCATTTGCTGTGGTCGACATGGAAGCCGCGTTGGGAGCTAAAATAAAAGCCAGCTGCTTCCAACACATGTCTTTCAACCTTTTTTTTGCGCGTACTTGTTCCTCGTCTCCGCTCGACAGTTTCTCATAAATCCGCAGCGGAAAGGAAAACCGTGAGAAGTGCCAGACAACCATCTCTCCTGCACGTGTTTTCTATATCCACTTCGTTGCTTATCAGCCTCTTCGCTCCACTGTATTCGCCGGTGCTTCCCAGCCGTTGGGTGACGGAGCCATCGTCCCAGTCAAGAAGTGCGTATGGCAGTGTCTAGTCATATTAGCGGGAAGTTGACGACATAAATGGCTGATGTGTTCGACAGGTCCACACCAGTGGCGTAGCCAGGGGGTGGCACACCGAGCACGTGCCCCCCCCCCCCCCCCCCGAAATTGTTTTTTCGCCATGGCATGCAGAGCGAAAAATGACCATTTCAGGGCGGTGCACCCCCCGAAATCAAGGAGGTGCACCCCCCGAAAAAAATTTCTGGCTACGCCCCTGGTCCACACGGCTGTTTTTGTGATCCTATACCATGTGTTCACACGTCAGGGGAAAAAGGGGCGAAATTGATGGTGGATGCGCGCATTTTATTCTTGTAGTGCTGATGCAGGTTGAACAAGCAGTCGAAAGGTTCAAAAAGCAACGCGCGTCCTACTTCCTTTTACTCTTCATTAAACTACCAGGGCCAGCGCTGACGTATTACCAAAATTACGAAGGTCATTGAAGTCAATCCGGGACTTTTTTTTTCCTGGTTGAAGTTGAGACCTAGGCTGCAGGTTTCGTATGCAGTAGAAACTGGGACTTGTGCCCTGCTACTGGTAGAGGGCGCTTATATCCCCGTGCTTCTGGATAGACTATTATTCAAGATAGTAGACAGCAGCTGTGAACGTCTACGTAAAACAACGTGTTGTGATGAAGTTTTCAGTGAACCAGGGCATAAAACCTGTTGAAATATACGGAAGACTTCATGCTCACTACAGTGATGAGAGACTCAGTCTCAGTAAGGCATTTCAATGCTGTAAGTGCTTAAAAGATGGCCGTATCTATGTTACAGCTCGAGAGAGCCCGATGGGAGGAGACGTGCAACATGATAGATGGACAAATGCGTGTTGGGGGGAAAATGGAACCTACTCAAACGTCTCTTGGGACCTGAAAAAAGCAAAGGTAGTCAGTGCAGGGTGGTCGATCACATAGTCAGTGTGGCACTCAGAATGAACGAATAAAACAATTATTGCAGAAATGTAGCTTAAGAGAGGACTGGGCGGGTCCCTAGTCCGGGACTCCGTTGGATTGCGCTGCAATTCGCGCCCGCTCCACAAGTCTCCGTTGGTCCTCGAGAGCTGGGCTCGACAAAGCCTCCTCCCACCCCTCCCACGTTGGCTGCGTAGGTTGCGCGATGCTTCTATTAGACTGGCAGGCCCAAACCATGTGAAACAGGTCAGCGCGGCTGCCACAGAATTTACTGATTGCACTAAATTGTTCTGGGTCTATTTTGGCAATTATGACCGGGCTGCTGTACGACATGGTTTGGAGCCTGCGCAGACAGGTCTCCTCGGCTTTAGTAAGTCCCTTAGCGGGATGAGGCAAAGTTTGTCGTCGTAGGCAATATAGCTGCAATATATCTGTGTATGTTGTAGCCGGTATTGGTGGTTGGATGCCGTGGTCTGAGGGGTCGGTAGACAGAGCCCGGGGAAGGAATGCTCGGGCCGAGTTGTGTGCTAGCTCGTTTCCGGCTACCCCCTGGTGACCTGGCACCCAGATGAGCTGCTTTTGCGTGGCTCGTCCTCGTGCCTGCCATAGGATGGCGTGAGCTGGAGGTGAAATACGTCCTCTCATGTAGTTCCGGTAGGCTATTTTCGAATCTGTAAGTATGTATTCCGCAGTGGAGTGCGTTGCTGCTAGGGCTCCTGCAGTTTCCTCTACAATAGATGCGTCAGAGCATTTTAGTGATAGGCCGTCAACTACCTTACTTTGGTGAATTACTGCTATTGTAGAAATGCCTCCCACGGGGCCCGCAGCGTCTACGAAGTAGGCTCCCTCTGTGTTACCATAGCATTCATTCAATGCTTTAGCTCGAGCTGCTCTTCGTCCGTGGTGGTAATCTGGGTGCATATTCCGGGGCAAGGGCTTAGTCAGAAAACAGCCCCGCCATTCACGGGGTATGTCTTGCCTGTCCGACGCTGTAGGGGGGAACAGAAATGTGGAGATCGTCCAGGACCTTCCTGCCTGTTTTGGTAGTAGCCAGGCGCATAATTTGGTTCGTAAGATGAGCCTCGATTAGCTCTTCGGCTGTGTTGTGGACGCCTAATTTCAGAAGCCGCGAGGTGGATGTTTTCTGTGGTAAACTTAGTGCCTTCTTGTAGACGTTACGAATTAGGACATCTAATTTATGTATGTCACATTTCCGTAAGTGAAGGTAGGGAGTGCCGTAAGTTATTCTGCATATTACGAAAGCCTGTATTAGCCGTAGGATGTCATGTTCCTTCAAAGCCTCGGTGCCTATTGGCAATTCTAGAGAGCATGCGCGTGATTTGCTCGCATGTGCATTGTAACTTATTCAGCACGGCCCCGTTGGCCCCGGTGTTGCTAAATGTGACTCCAAGAATCCGAATGCTGTCTCGCTCTGGAATGGGGGTGTCATGTACCCGAACGTGAACCATGGCCTTGTCTCCCTTTCTCCGGAACATTAGCAGTTCAGACTTCTCTGGCGCACATCGGAGACCGCATGCTTCTGCTTGGTGTTGTACCTCATCGGCCGCCATTTGGAGAGCTTCCTCTATTTGTCCTAGATTGCCATGTGTAGTCCAGATTGTAACGTCATCCGCGTAAAGTGCATGTCGAATATACGGTATGGTATTGAGCTTCCCGGGGAGCTGCAGGAGTGCAACGTTAAAAAGCAGCGGGGAGAGGACGGCCCCCCTGGGGTGTGCCCCTGGTGCCCATGCTGATTGGTGCGGACTTGATGTCGCCGATTTTGATGATTGCTTGTCGGCCGGTTAAGAAGTTCCTGATGTAGTTGAATGTTCGTCTTCCACAGCCCGTTCCTTGTAAATTATGTAATATTTGTGAATGCTTGACATGGTCAAATGCCCCCCTTAAAGTCCTAATGCAAGAATGGCTCTATGATTGTACTTGCTGTTAGGATCGATAACTTCTTTCTTGAGTTGGAGCAGGACATCTTGCGTTGACAGATGTGCCCTGAACCCGAACATGGTGTCGGGGATGAGCCCGTTGTCCTCGAGGTACGTGATAGCCTTTGGTGCACTGCTTTCTCCATGAGTTTGCCCACGCATGACGTCAGGGATATCGGGCGAAGATTATTGATATTAACTTCTTTGCCTGATTTAGGGATAAACGTAACCTCCGCCGTTTTCCAGGCCGTGGGCAAGATACCGCTTCGCCAACACTCATTGATATAATTTGTGAGGCACTCAGAGACAGCTCAGAAAAGGATGTTTGCGACATGCTTGCAGGCAAATATTTGCCGTTTAGAGGGGTGGATCCGCCCGCTTCGAAGCCCCCCCCTTTATAGCGGGCGGATACAATCTAAGCTTGATGGGAATATCCCCACAGCTGAAAGTTCGGATGGCGCTAATGGATCTCAATGGAAGGTCGGCACCCGGGGCTGACCAGATCACTAACAAGACTTTGAGGAACCTGGATGACGCTTCAATTGACATTCTCACCGACCTTTTTAACGAACACTGGGCCAATGGCACTTTCCCCGAGGAATGGAGACATGCGGAGGTGGTCCTGATCCCTAAGCCGGGCAAAAAGCCCAGCCTTGACAACCTCCGCCCCATTTCACTTACATCTTGTGTTGGAAAGGTCTATGAACACGTCTTGAATAATAGGTTCTCTGCGTTTATCGAGGATGAGAGTATCCTCCCTCCGAATATGGTGGGTTACCGCCCGCATCTCTCAACGCAGGATGTGATGCTTCTCCTTAAATCACACATCATTGACGACAACACTCGTGATGCCAGGGCTATACTTGGTCTCGATCTGGCTAAGGCTTTTGACCGCATATCTCACGCCCATATACTGGAATCCGTAAACGATATGAACCGTGGTGCACGATTTTATAATTTTGCGGCGGCTTTTCTCAACGAACGAACGGCCACTCTTAAGTTTGGGGAGCTGAAGTCGGAAAGCTACGGAATTAGGTTCGCGTGGAACCCCTGAGGGGGCAGTCGTCTCCCCGCTTCTTTTTGATATTGGCATGGCTCGCCTTGCTCGCGAACGGGACGAACTCGAGGGATTGGAGAGTGCACTCTACGCAGACGATATCACGGTCTGGGTTCGCGGCGGTGCCGTAGGACACCTTGAGGATCGATTGCAGGAGGCGGTCAACAAGGTTGAAAGGATTATCCGTCGTATGTCCTTAACGCTCTCAAGTAGCAAATCAGAACTGTTAATATACATGCCCACCAGAAAGGGACGGCGACCCAAGGGCTGGGTCCCCCCTGAGGAGGTGGATGTGACATTGTTGACTGCTAGCGGGGATAAAATTCCCAAGGTTAGCTGCATCAGAACATTAGGTATGCTCGTCTCAGCGAATGGCTATAACACGCAAACTCTACGTAGATTAGAGCAACATACAGCGGCTACGATTCGCCTGATTATCAGAGTATCTAACAGGAGAGGAGGCATGAAGGAGGACAACCTTCTTCGCCTCTTTCATGCCTTCCTCCTGAGTCATGTTCATTATGCTGCGTCTATGCATAAGTTGGCTTGCTGCGGAAAGGAACAAGCTCAATGTACTGATCCGCAAAAAAAGTTAAAAGGGCACTCGGCCTTCCAATCCGAACTAGCACTCAGGGGCTTTTAGCATTAGGACTACACAATACGCTGGCATGAAATTATAGAGGCTCAACGCACGGCGCAGATCTCTCGCCTCTCGGTCGCCCGGGCGGGACGGGAGATTTTGCGGCGTGCCGGAATTTCTACCATATTGCAGGAGGAGCGGATGATCTCGCTTGACTCCGCCGTTAGATAGGTACTCGTGGTTACCCCTACTCCTAGGAATATGCACCCTCAATTTAACATCGCAAGGAGAAGGGCTAGAGCCAAGAAAATTTTGGAACAGGTACACTCAAAGTCAGGGATCGTCGACCTTCATGGACGCTGCGCGTGCGGATAGGAATCTTTATGTGGCCGTTGCGGTCTCTGAGCAAGGTACATTAATGTCGGCATGCCCTGTCGAGGCAACCTCCCCGGCAATGGCTGAACAGGTATCCATCGCATTAGGGCTTTTGGATTCCTCACGTTGTCATATTTATTCTGACTCACGTTCGGCGGTCAGAGCCTTTGCCTGTGGCAGGGTCTCCCCGCTTGTTGCTAGGATTCTCAGAGGTAGGACCATTACTCCACACGAGATCATTTGGTTCCCGGCCCATATTGGGCTCCACGATCAGCGGCATCACCAGCTCCAACGAATTGGCCCACGCCCGGGCGTGAGGACTAGCCTTCAGCGTGGGGCTTCACGGCCCTGGCTCGCTGAACCGCTCCGCCCCTGCCCGGGGCCGATCCTCTGGATGGGGGTGCGGCTGATCGAGGGTCGCGGGATGTCCTCGCTGCATACAATCAAGTCACTTCGCACTATCGCTTGGGTCGTAGGGTCTTTCCTCCACCCCATTCGCATCTTACCAGAGGATAAGAAATCACGCTCAGACTTCTACAGACAGGGGTTTACCCCTGCCCAGCTACCGTTTCAATTTATACGGATATATCTCCTAACTGCGCGGACTGTGGGTGTGTGTGCACATTTGATCACATGATGTGGGACTGCCCCCACGTACTCAAGAAACTCAAGGCGCAAATCCTCCCGAGACAGGACTTTTATTCCGCCATCAAAAGCACGGA
>JALIZH010030955.1:0-14978 GCA_030522465.1 Rhipicephalus appendiculatus | reverse complement strand
ACGGCTTCGTTCCTTTCGTCAAGCATTTCCTTCCCGCTGTTCTTCAGGTGGCTTTGATTTTCGTGGTCTACCGATGGCAGTTTTAGAGTGAACTGAATGAGTTGCTAGAAGGGTCACCGTTTTATATATGAAAGCGGGAAACACACCCGGGTAGAAGGAAGGCCCGTTTGACGTCAATCGAAGCCTTCGTGTGAAGCGCAAAGCAGATGCAACGTACGCTTTACCGGGAACACGTGGGAAAGTGTTCCCATTATTCACAGGAACCTTATCATCAAGCAGGCGGTTTGGTTTTCTTTATTGAAACGAGTACTGAGCTGTATACCGGATTGCAAATAGATATATGCCGTTTGCCTGTTATAGGGCCCCTAGAACACCCAGAGGTTCAAATTTAGTTGTGGCGTGGCAGTTGTGCTCAAGTCGACAGCGAACGCGGTCGTCGGTTCACCTCCTCCTTGGTTCATCCGTCCACCTCTCCGAATGCCCTTCCTCAGCGTCCGTGGTGAAAACACAAAGTGCGCGCATCTGCTAGCAGAGGAGCACGGGAGCGCGAGCATTTAATGGTAATTAAGGCACCTGGTGGTCATGTAGGTGCTGGGCGTTTTAATGAAGATATCAAAAGCGCATGCTGGATGAGAAGGCGCGTGTCAACCATGGGAAGACCCTCCCATGTGTTGCCGCTAAAAAAATAGGTTGCAGCTACTTTGCGTTTTAGACGAGAGCTTCTAATTACGTTAAACAGCCCTTTCTTCTCCCCGCGTGTGCTTCCCGCTTTCATTTATAAACGGAAGACCCGCCTAGCAACTCATTGAATTCATTCTAAGGCTGGCATGGGTAGACCACGGAAATTAAGGGCACCAGGAGAACTGGGTGAATGCAAGGTTCGACGAAAAAAGAAGTTCGTCGTGCTGAAAATCGTTGCGCAACGAATCACGGTCTACCACGGCGACTACAAAGCGATTGTCACTACCATTACTCTAAAGTAATAATAAAAAACTCATAGTTTCGCCGCAAGCGCGACGCAATTAATTCGAAAGCAAGAAATTGTAATGTCACACGAAGAACAACAAGTAGCTCGATACTTGTAGCGCACCGTTAAAGGAGCACTGACATCAAATTTCAAAGTCGAGATGTGTCCTTCATTCGATTGCTCGGTATGCATAGGTCGTCTTGGCCAAATTTGAATGCCGTCCGTCGCGTGGAAGTTATTTTATTTCGAGGGCAAACCAGGCAAACAGCGTATGAACGCTCAACGGAAAACTGGATGCCCTGCGACATAGACACTAGTGCAACGTGTGAGGTGTGATAGAACACGTGATAGAATCACACCTATGACGTACGCTAGTGATACGCTAGTAACAATGACGTCGACGGTCGGAGTGTGTTTATTGTGGCGCCGACGCCCGGCGTGGTCTCAGTAGTGGCTCTTCTTGCTGTGTTGATCTGTGCGTGCGGTACATCGTGTCGCATCGACTGATTTGTCGTGCGCGAGTGCGATCACTCGGAGCGACACAGTGCGTGCCAGGATGTCGGGGAGCCGCTGCGTAGTGCGAACCTGCCCGTCGGGGCGCGGAAAAAGCGGAAAGTGCGTGTCCTTTCCTGCATTTCCGAGCCTCGAACCTCAACGCAGCCAGTGGGTTGACTTCGTTCGGCGCGCCGTTGGACCGAGGGACTGGACGCCTGTGAACAGCAGCCGCATTTGCTCGCTTCACTTTGACGCGGGCTGCTACACGATGAATCCTGTGTTGGCGAAGCAGTTCGGTCTCTCGTTTGATACGAGGCCCAGTCTCCAGGCCGGGCCTATTCCCACCGTATACGTGTGCCCTACTGCAGCTGAAAGCAGTGATTCACTCGCCAAACGTCAGCGACATGAGGTGCGTAGTTGGTGTTCCTGTGCTCCGGCAGTACGGCCGAGGTTGATAAATACATTGCTTTTAACGCAGGATCGCGAGCCTGCCGCTCCTAGCAGACGAAATGTCAGTGATGTCAGCTGGACGTGACGTCACCTTTTTTTGTTACAGCGGGATCAGCTGGGGAGCGGCCCCGACGTGGCCGCGAGGTAGCGCTACCAGCACTACAATTTGGCGGGTTTTCCTCCCGTTTTGAATCGCGTTCGATACCGGATATATTTATCAACATTACTGGTACTTATTCGTCCCTCCGCTGCATTTTGAGTCGAGAATCGTTACTTGGGGGTCGATAGCTACTCGCGGATGCAAAAAAATCCACATGCGTAAATTTGATGTCAGGGCTCCTTTAAAGCGCAAGGACGCTCGACAAGAACCCACAGGTATACAGAGGACAAGTGTGAACTAACAACTGTCACAGTTGTTACGTCTTTGTGTTCGAGCAACGCGCTGCATTTGTCGACAGTGCAGAACACGACGCTCTTAGATATTTTTTTTCTGTCAAACTGCGGCGCGTGGAGTCCCCAAGGAGGTTAAGGGAGTCCCCTCTTCATCTCCTGCCAGGCAGCGGGGTCTGCCCCAAGGTGTTCCCGATGTTCTTTTTAGGGGCGAAGCGCCTTAGGGTCGCACAATGTCGTCGAGGCTCGTCGTAGTCCCTAGTCGAAGCGCAGGTGCGAAACATCTGTGCGCAATACTGTCTACAGAGCGTACACAGCGTGCATATGGCTTAAAAAAACAAACAAAATAAAAGGCCACAACACTGTAAAAACCCCACCATTCAACCACCCATCAAACAAAGCATATCACAGAACAAAAGGTTCACAAGAACAAAATAAAAGGCTGTTAACCACAAGAATATAGAAGGCCACGATTCACGATCCGATACACACTGCTTCGCCCCATCAGATTTCACTTCGTGGATCTGCAGCCATTTTTTTTCGTTCCACATCATGAGTGGGTACCGAAAGGGGCCACATTTTCGTCCGCGTCTCAAGGGCACTTTTCAAATTGAAAGAAAATGTAAGAACGTTGCACAATAGCAAATGCGCTCAAGCTCCTCCAAGATCTGAGTACTGCCAACGGTAAATAGTTTATTTAAACAGCTCGCCGTTATAACGCCAGAATATGCATGGCCCGCGGTTGAGCTGTGTAACGCAGCGCGCTGCGGACCAGGGGTCGCTTCTTCGAAGACCCTTTCGGGGGCTTCGAAAATTTACAATATATATATATATATATATATATATATATATATATATATATATATATATATATATATATATTATTAATGAGAACTAACAGACAATGATGCCAAGGAAAGTATAGGGGACGTTAGTAGAAGTAATTGTAATGTAAATGTGACGAAAGGATAGTGGACGAAAAGATAACTTGCCACCAGCAGGATCCGAACCTGCGACCTTCGAATAACGCGTCCGATGCTCTACCACTGAGCTACGGTGGCGGACATCCCTCCGTCCACTTTATAGGGTATATATGTGCATTTAAACGTGGGAGCGTCAGTCAGCGCCGCCTGTTGCCATTACGGCGAGTGTGGAACACTCTTTTGCCTGTAGGCGTCACGTAGCACGTGATCTTATTACGAGCTGGCAGCTGACTAATAATCCCTCGCGTACCACCTGAAGGCAACAAGTCTGCCAGAACGAGACCCTCGCTATGAACGAAGAAAGGAAGTGTGAACTTAAGGGCTCGTTTGCTTTGTTAAACACATTATTAATGAGAACTAACAGACAATGATGCCAAGGAAAGTATAGGGGACGTTAGTAGAAGTAATTGTAATGTAAATGTGACGAAAGGATAGTGGACGAAAAGATAACTTGCCACCAGCAGGATCCGAACCTGCGACCTTCGAATAACGCGTCCGATGCTCTACCACTGAGCTACGGTGGCGGACATCCCTCCGCCCACTTTATAGGGTATATATGTGCATTTAAACGTGGGAGCGTCAGTCAGTGCCGCTTGTTGCCATTACGGGGAGTGTGGAACACTCTTTTGCCTGTAGGCGTCACGTAGCACGTGATCTTATTACGAGCTGGCAGCTGACTAATAATCCCTCGCATACCACCTGAAGGCAACAAGTCTGCCAGAACGAGACCCTCGCTATGAACGAAGGAAGAAAGTGTGAACTTAAGGGCTCGTTTGCTTTGTTAAACACATTATTAATGATAACTAACAGACAATGATGCCAAGGAAAGTATAGGGGACGTTAGTAGAAGTAATTGTAATGTAAATGTGAAGAAAGAATAGTGGACGAATAGTGGACCGCATCTGACTCGCTCCAACACCTCGCGACTTGCGGGCAATACACAACAAAGATATAAAACAAGCAAGAATTACACAGCGAAGCAAGGAATACTGCAAGGACCCCAACACGACACGTACGTTTGTGGGAGAGCGCACTGTAAAAGAGCGCACGCAATTCGCCTGACAAAAGAACGAAGACATTGAGCGGGTCTGAATCGGCATGCCTGTCAGAAGTCCACAAACGGCGAAGGAAGTGACCATTGTCATTGGCATTGCGAAATCCAAAGACCCACAGATCATATTGTGCGACTGGCCAATACCGTCCGAAAACCTACAAAAAGTCCGCATCCCTTGCCGCAGCAGTATAGATTCTTAAAGAAATGGCAAGGCGTCAAGAACTACCCGACCACTACACCGTATACAGACACCTTGACCTCGAACATCTGGTAGGAAATGAAGCAGCATGCGCTGTTGCCCGAGGAAAATACCAGCCGGATTTTCTGTTCATGGGGTCCAGAAAGCAACAAGAGTTGATATTTCTATCAAGTACGCTGCGTTGTGACAACACTACCGACTGGCAAGAAAGAAATATCCAGATCCACATCTCAAATTGAGCAATGCAGGAGCCACCGCCACTAGCACGCTACAAACCAGCACGTGTGCATGGCCACGGCGCTGTTAAGCACGAAATCAACCGAAGAAAATTCTCATACCTATGCCGACATTTTGATGTACCCGAAACTCTCCCCCACGTGGTGTGGCAATGCCATCACCTCAAGAAAAACAATCAAAATGAGGCTCCAGTCACCGTAAAAATGTGGGACGCACTGTTTACAGCCCAAAGCTGGAATGATCCGGGAAGCCAAATGGACTAGGCACTGAACGCTGGCCTTATACAACAACTTGATGGACTGAGAAAGCCGCCCACCTCGGGCGAGCAAAGAGCACTTTCCCGCTATTTTCGCACCCTTAACGTTTGGTTTATTAGTTCTTCGCTTGCCTTGCATCAACGTTCTTTAAGGGTTTTGGTTATTATTACAGCTTTCGCCCACAATGACCCATGTGACGCGCAGAGGTGTTCGTTGCCTCAGGACAGGGTTGAGGTGCCAACTGAGAAGCGAAACATGGCAAGTTAATGAGAAGGCGATGCGGACGGCGCTTAAAGGCGAAGCGTAATCGTCCTCCAAGCTTTTGTGCTGAATCTCTCGTTGAGGAAATCAACATAAGCGACGCAGATATAATATCGTCAGATGTGTTTTCATCAAGATAGTCCTGAAGACGTGAATTTTTGTGCAGCTTTATCTTTAAATCAGATTTACGGGCAAACTTCTTGTTTCAGTAAAACGTTTAGTTAATATACGACCTATATAAAGTACTTTCTTTAGCTATTCAGGTCATAGCACTGAATCGACAATTACAAGAAGGACGACCGAACGTGCGCTTTTGTTTTTTGTTCTGAGTGGTTTGCTGTAGCAATCACGTCAACAGCTCTGAATTCACAGGGTCCAGGCGGACAAGATGACATGCGCTATTTTTGGGCTATTTGGTTCGTTGCAGTAATTCATGTAATAGCAGTAATAGCGCTGGATTGAGAAGGGCAAGAAGGACGGCGGAACATGCGCTATTTAGGGGCTACTCGGTTCCTTCCGGTGTTTGAGCTATAGCGCTAAATTGACAGGGACAAGAAAGATTAGAGGGCATACGCTTTTGATGAGCTAATTGTTTTGTTACAGTACCTGAGGTCATAGCACTGAAATGACTGAATCAACAAAGGCGAGGTCACGTGTGTCATTTATGGCTTGTTTGGTTCATCGCAGCCACTGAGGTCATACCGATGAATTGATAGGGACAAGAAATGTGACAGGACGTGAGCTATTTTTGGGCCATTTGCTGCATCGCAGCATTCGAGATCATAGCGCTGACTTGACAAGGAGAGGAAACACAACAACGCATCCGTTATTTAATTGATATATTGATTGTTGTAGTAAATGAGGTCTCGTCGCGGAATAAAGAGTAATAAAAAAGACCGCATGACATGGGCTATTTCAGGACTAGTGATTCTTTGGAATAATTGAGACAACAACGCTAAACTTGCAGGTACAAAAATAAGATAACACGGGTGCTATTTCCAAACATGTCGGTTCGTTGGGGTGATTGAGGTCATAGCAATAAATTGACCGCGACAAGACAGGACATACGCTACCTTTGGGTAATGCGCACCAAACCCGCAAGGTAATAGGGTAGCGACAATGTAATGTTCATGACTTGAAAATATAAGGCACACGCATTTTATCTTGTAAAAGTTCAATATTGAAAAACTCAGCGTGACTTGATGTTTGGCATGGATTCCCCCCAATGAAGAGCACTGAGAGAATGTAATAGTGCCATGAAATCATCCACTGAACACGTGTGCAATAAAATAGGTACCGCTGATTTTTTCTGAAACGAGCTTTGCTCACAGAAACTTCACAGTTTGATAGATGTAGCGGCAAGGCGGTGGAAGCTACGCTTCAAGTTTTGTCAAACTATTTTTTAGTGCATTCATTGTGCAGTGTGGCTGCATCACGACCACGTTGCTTATTACTGTAGAACTCGTTCGCGTGTTATAGCTACAACTTTTGAACTTTAAGTTCAATCACGTTGCCTTTTTTTGCCACCATGGTCGTACAGTGGTTTCGGTTCCCGGCTGCTGACCGGAAAGACGCGAGTTCGATCCTGGCCCGTGTTGGTACATTTTGTTGGTGGCATAAATGCCAGAAATCTGTTTGTACTAATATTTAGGTGCAGTCCAGTGATCAATATTTTTGATTTCCTCCACTACAGCGCACATCATTATCATATGGTGGTTGCAGCAAGTAAAAACTTCAACATTTAGTATCATCATTGCAATGTTCGCTAGTGTGTGCACTTTCACATGACCAGTTTGCTACGTGCTGTACTACGTTTTAGTCACGAGCACATGTGACGAGGTGACGCCCATGTGTGTAGAAAATGCAACGCCAGTCCTTTTGTGGCACATTGATGTTGATCTGCAACATGCGCTTTCAGGGCTTTCGAACAAAAAAGAAACTTGAAAAACTGAAAACATCAAAGAGACGTCCATCTCGTTTTTTTCCTTGTCGCATTTAGCTTTTTTTTTTTTTTTTGAAAGAGGGTGAAGCTGGTTAGCTCTTACTAGTCTAAAAAGCACATCTTTCGGTCGTAACTTGATATCTACAACACTGCCCACAAAATAGTTTCTCTCGAAATTTGCAGCCTGAACGTACGATAATTATTTTACATGAAATAAATACTGGCGTGCCCTTCACAAAAGATGCGGAATGAATATCTTTAGCTACGGCAGTTAACACAGTTTGTTAGTACATTTGGGTGGTCGGAGAACTTTTTTGCTATGAAAGAGATTAGTTTGATACACATTTCTCACAAGATGAAGTTCCAAAGGAACAACATATCGAAGTTTTACAAGACCGCACCCCGACATTATTTTAAGGCACACTGGTTTTGGGGGCCCAAGATAATTATGAACACGACAGCTTGCCTTCTCAGGCACCTAAACACAAGTAGATATTGCTTTTGTACTCTGCACTTATCAGAATACAGTCACTGCTTATCAGGAATATAACTCATTTGCTTTGGCATAGCACCACAAAGGCAAAGCTGCTAAGTTACCATTGTGCGTTGAAGCGAAGTTCACAAAAATTACAATATTTTCATGTGGTGAAATCCTAGTAAGTATATTCATGATTATACACGTCATTCTGCATACTTCATGGCGTATGTTGATTAAACTGGCCAGCAAGTAATGCACTTAATAAATTACAGAAAAACAAATATTTACACACACGGGACGCAGGCAACGTGTGGCAATTTCCAGTGCTTCATTTTATTAATATTTTGTTCGCTTATCCGCCTATCCAGCGTGACTAATATTTTCATCGACCTCTACTTTCAACATTGGCCTCTGACACCGTGACGTATAGGGGCGCCCAAAGTGCAATCGTACATCATTCGCACAAACACCTGGCTCTCCACGACATGTTTTCACAGAAATTAGCCAATGGGATCGCAGCAATTGCAATATTTCAAATTCTGCCTCTTCTGACGCCATGCATGCAACCGCAATGGTGGAAATTTTTTACTACGTCACAGAATGACGCACAAAATTTGTTGTAATTTTGCTGGACAAAATTGTTTAAATACGCTCCCACTAACGGCTGCACTACAAGTTTCTCTTCATAATCTGAAGACGACCGATAGTAAGTATGACCACATCTGCTTTGCCTGTATGCGAGGTCTGCCAGCTTTTTTAAAGTGCATTACTCAGGAGTTAGCGCAATGATACTGCAGCAAAGTGTCCCTATGAAACCACCTGTAAGAAATAAAGCAGCTAGTAGTTTGCAATGCCAGACCAGTCGCGTCCTTCCGAAGTAATTCCAATTCCAAATTGTCGAAGAAAGCAAAACCTAAGCGAAATGATTGACGTTTATTATTACTTTGTGTGCACAGCCTTAAGACTTCGGAGCCACATAGGCCTATAGTTATGTCCAAAAGCATTATTGTGTCAATATCTGAATGCTTGTACAGCTGGAGAGCTCTATGTTTGTTCTTACAGAAATCCTCCCGACGCAAAGATGAATACCAAAGCCGTGCTGATTGCTCTCGTTGCTTGCGCCATATTGGTAGCTGGTGAGTGTGACTTTTATATATTGTTGCTTCAAGCTAAGCTGCTGAAGTATGTGTGCACGCGACATGAACAATTGAAAGTTCCATGTGGTTACCTAGATAACGCCTCTTATATACATAACATATGCACATAACAGGCTAGACAAGGCTACTGATTATGCAGGGTGCCTCAAGCCAACTCAAAAGCCGAAAAATTGGTTTCTTTAAGTATTCAATAATTTTATTTCGGAATAACCGAAGAACTGCTACACGAAAATTGTCTGGCCTGGCGGCATCAAAACTAGAGATGAATGAAGCCCTTATATATGGCTAGAAGTCGTACAAAATCTGAAATTTAGTTATCTATTTTTTCTATAGTCTCTGATGAAGTTCGCTGTGGCACCCCTCGCATTAACGTACAAGTGCACATGCAGGATGTGCAAGATTAATAAAACTGTCTTATTTGAGCTGTTTGGGACTGCAATAAAGATTTACGTGCGCTATTTGAGCTGTTTGGGACTGCAATAAAGATTTGCGTGCGTAGAAATGCTCATTGGCCATCTCCTACTTATATCATCAAAATAAAATATTCTAACACAACAACATCAAGTATGTCATCAAGTAACATTTTCTAACACAACACTTCGTACAAATGCCAGCCACATATACTTACGGTGATCCATTTTTAGTTACCATCCCATTTCGGTGAATCACAGTGTTCTTTTATTTGGCAGCAATCGATCGGAAGTGACAAGCTTACAATACTGAGTGTCCTTGCATGACGTCGTGGTAATGGTGTATTTCTGTAAGCAGACCACTCGCTTGGACGCACTCTTAAGATCCTGACTACTTTTTCGAGCTGCCGGACATTTTACTGAAACCAATATAATTGAATGACTTGCGTGCACTACGTGGCGACGACTGCCTTCTTTCTATGGTTATTAGCGTGCAATAAATATCACGAAAGAAGAAACAATTACATTTCCGTTCGGTGAGTTTTAAAACATCTAATTCCAACACACCTTGGTTATGTCTGGCCCACACATGTATGATGCACACTCACGATATATTGTGGTAAATATTCACAACCAGTGCCACTGCGTCTTCAAAGATGCGTTGAAGAGCTTTCATTGATCTTTGGATAGAACCACGATGGTAATGAGCCTAACACGTAGGGCGAGTAACAGGGTTCGCTATAAGTGCAGATAACGAAAATTCTGTTCGAGTCTATGCCGAGTCAGATGTGCTTCAGGCACTCGAGCAACACGTCATGTGCGTTTTAGTCGTCATGGCATCACAAACATGTTTTATATGTTACACGGCCGAAATCTACATTAAAATGCTTCGTGTCAGCAATCCAGGCTCATACAAAAAAATTATGCATTAACCGGGAGGGCTAATGGCCTTGTGCAAACAAGGCCAGTAACAGCGTGGCTAAGAGCGAGTTTCGTAAATCATGTTAGTTCAAAAAGCTGTGTGACCATGGGGTGGCATTTTGTTCCATTGACAATACTTTGCTGTACATTTATAAACACACGGGCACTGTTCCTCCGGTGGCAATCATTTCAATATCGCAATATCAGAGGCAGTCTCTCTTTCTTGACTTGTTGCTTTGTTTATGAATCCAGGCACCTGAGGCGTGCGGTGGCGAAGGCCGCTCCGAGTCCGGCCGCTGCGGTGGCAGTGAGGGGCGCAGCGAGCAAGCAGCACCCGAGGCACGGCAGGAAAGCGAGACTGCTGCCCGCTGCGGTGGAACTTCTGGCCGCTGCGATGGCTAGTCGCGACCCAAGAAACCTCAGTGGCACGGCGTCGCCGCAGTAGGCTGCAAAAATTGTTATTGATGCAAGAGCCATCTTGATCATGATCGTCTAAAATGTTCGTTAGACACCAATAAAGGTGTTCACTCTTGCAAGTGTTCAGTTCTCCCGTTGCCTGTCACTGACATCAAGAAACTTTTTTTCGTCTTGTTTCACTTGCGTCACGTAGATCCCGGCCATTAGAGCCAATTGTTTTCGGCGCTTTAAATTTCATTCCAGCTTTCTTAAGCAGGGGAATCCCATTTAATCTGACAGCTTTCCGGGCGTCAAGATGAGCAGCCACCAACAGGGTACATTCACCTTTAGTGGCTGCATTCCGCGACCTCTGAACAGCTCGACAGCAGCCATGGACAAGCTTGACGTCATGTCGCTTAATAATGAGGCGAAAGCCTTACGTGCCTTATACACAGCTGCTTTGTTTGCTGATTGCAATGGCCTCAAACATCTCTCTAGCGCGCCTGTCACCGATAGAGCTGAAGAAGGGTGACGTCAAACAGGCTCTGGGTGCATCTGTGCTTGGCACAATGTACTGCGAGATTGCTCCATACAGCAATTTTCGAAGAATTAACATGTTCTCGCAACCAATCATTGATGCACCGCCCAGTTTGTTTCCCACATACACCTATCCGCATGAACATCGAATCTCATGAAGGACTAGCAAGAAGACAAAAGACGCCATGCCGAATTCAGCCCGAAAGCAGCGTTAGCCCCCGACAACGAACACTGGCGTCGCTGCCGTCGCTCCGATGGGATGTCACGGTAAGGATTCACCTGCTTCGCCGCAGAGGTATCGCTGTTTCCAGCGCCCACCGTCTTCAGGTTCTTTCGTGATGCGGTGGTGATTAGAGAGAGAGATGGGATGCGGAAAGGCAGGGAGGTTAACCGGAAATCAAATATCTGGTTGGCTACCATGCACTGGGGAAGGGGTAAGGAGAGACAGAAAAGTAAGGAAGAGAGGAATGAGAGAGGGAGGGAAGCAGAAACACACACACAAACACAGGAGTGTCACAAGCGTTCAACGAGGCAGGTCGCTCGCAGGAACTTCAACAGCGCCTTCGTCGCTTTCAGGCGTGAAGCTCGATCTCCCCGGCATTTCAAGATCGACTTCTCAGAAAGAGGCTCGTCGTCGAGTCGCGCAAACACTGCTGCGAGGAACTGTCTCTGAGAGCTGTACTGAGGGCGCTGACATAAAACATGTGCAATGGTTTCCTCAGTGCCGCAATGTTCACATGCAGCACTGTCTGCCAATCGGATGCGGCAAGCAAAGGCGTTCGTAAACGACACCCCAAGCCACATGCGGCCGAAAACGGTCGTCTCAGATCGGGGTAGGCCAGATGGAATTGCAAGTCGTAGGCACGGATCCAGGCTGTGAAGACGGGTGTGGAGAAAACCGGGCATGTTCCACATAGACCTTGCGACATCATGCGTGAGCATATTAATCTTTGCTGCTGCGTCGCTTCTTGATAGTGTAATATGTTCCATCTCACCATTTTCATGAGCATTCTTAGCTGCGTCGTCGGCATGCTCGTTACCAGTGATGCCGCGGTGACCTGCTAACCATTGAAGAGTTACGTCGTGCCCCTTGTCTATTAGCCGATGGTATAGCTGTCGTATTTCCAGCACCAATTGGTCTTGAGGCCTACGACGTAGAGAAGTTCGAAGACACTGCAAAGCTGGTTTCGAATAGGTAAAAAAAAGTGTACTTTACTGGTACTTCTCTGTCGATCCTGCGGAGTGCGCTGCGGAGTGCCGCGAGCTCCGCGGCTGTCGATGTCGTCTTGTGTGACGTTCGAAACTGGATGTTTTCGGTCTTTGCTGGGAAGATCACAGCTCCTGCAGATCCTCCGACAGTTGTCGAGCCGTCCGTGTAAAGTTTAACATGGGCTTTACATACTTCGTGCAGCATGAGTAGAGTCAACTGCTTCAGAGCTGGCGAGGACAGCTCCACCTTCTTGCGGATCCCTGGCACTGTCAAGCGCAGTTTTGGTCGGCCCAAACACCAAGGGGGTGTCAGGATGCGTTCCGGAGGCGTGTGGTCTGTTGGAAGGAAGTCACGATAAGCCAGTATTCTCTTACAGCAGGAGGCATTCGGTCGGTCTTCTGGAAGCGAAGCGAGGTGGTGGGCAGGGGCGCGAGCAAGGTGCTTAATATGCGCTCTAAGCGCCTCCCGAGTAATGTGCATTGTGGCCGGATGATCTTTGGCGATTGCGATGGTCTCCGTTGACGATGTGCAACGTGGCAATCCAAGACAAACTCTGAGTGCCTGGCCCTGGGCGTTTTCGATTGTGCGTACACTAGTTTTGCAGGCGTTCGTCAAAACTGGCAAGCTATGCCGCAGGTACCCCAGAAACAGCGTCCTGTATAACTGCAACATCGCGTGCACTGACGTGCCCCATGTTTTTCCACCAAGGAACTTGAAAAGTTGTGCTGTGGGTGTTAGGCGCTTCTTTAGAGTGGCGACATGGGGACTCCAGCAGAGATTTCGATCGATGGTGACCCCCAAGAACCAGTGTGTCCTCGCGTAGCAGACATTTTGTCCATTGATGGTAATGGGGCATCACGTCATTGCCTTCCGCGTGAACGCAACCAGCGCCGATTTCTCAGGAGAAATCTCGAGGTTTTGTTCTCTAAGGTACGCCGATACAGAATTCGCTGCTTTCTGGAGCCTCGCACGTACCTGAGCTCAGTTTTACGATACCGATATCACAAGGCAGAAGGGGGAAGCTTTTGTTTCTAGCGAAAGTTAACGAAGTGAGGAAAAATTTCGATAATATAGCTTAGAAATGGCAAACTACCATCCCAACGAAACAAAAGCTTCAAAAGGGTGATGCAGGACAGCAATACATTTGTTGTTTTCACTACCTATACTTCAATAAATCGGCGCTAAGAAAATGCTTATGCTAAGTGGTTCTAACTTTTTTGAAAAGGAGGCATATACTCCAAGGTTAAAACATGTGTGCCGAATTGTTACAATTGAAATTATGGTGTTCTCAATTCACCAAATCCATGGCGGTTTATCTCACGAGTCATGCCTGTCTCTGTAAATAATCTAGGTGATTTGACAGAGTTGCGCTGCCACACGCACAACGGTTTCGGAAATGCCCAGATGTTGGTGTACTTGGATCATATGTACAGATTTATTCTCAACCGTCGTCAGGGATCTTGTATTATACCCTGATATGCGTGATCTGTTGATCCGATCAATCGTCGCGTCACACACGTTAATGTTCATTTCTTGTGGGAGCACTGCTAAATAGCAATCGCTTGCCGTATACAAATGCCAGAAATTGAAATAGGGAGTTCTGTAGAGTTTCGATGGCGCATTCAAAGATTGGACCCACGTAATAATTAAGCGCCTTCCCATCAAAGTAGCAACGTCTGATCTCGCACGGTCATGTCCACATTCAGGTAATGAACTTCAAGAAAAATTAATTTACCATTTGGATAGCTAAACTACGCGACGAGCGTGACTTCAGCGTTGCACGAATACTATACGAACTATCTGCAATAAGAAGTTTCCGCGATTAACCTCAACTTGTTTTTGCAGTCAAAATGAAGCACCAAAATTATTCTCTGCGAATAACCTGTAACTCAACAACATGATGAGTGAGCAAGTACACAAAACAAAAAAAAATAAAATGACAGCTGCGGCGGTATGCTGGTGCGAGCGAGTTAGAGATATTTTGCGAGACACGATACTACGTGCGTTTTTGTAACAGCGCGTGGAGCTTGGCAGACTTATGGAGGCGAAACCAGCACATCTCTTGAAGGAAAAGCATGACTTAATTGTGACGCACTTTCCAAATTAATTTTTACCGCATCGAATTTTTTGAAAGTCCTCTTGTATCTAAGCACAGGGACATTCTTGCTTTTCACAGACGTCGGAATGCGACTGCTGGGGTCGGCAATTAAACTCATGCTCGAGGTTAGCAGCGCGACACAACACAATTGGCCTCGAGATATTTGAGAGGCACCCTCTCGCGTGTGACGTCAGAGAGAGGACTCGGGTGCCGCTCTTCGCGCGCGCGCGCTAGCTACGTGAAGGCTGCTCGACGCTGCCGGCCAGTCTGTCCTGCTCGAGGTTTCGAAATATTGAAAAAAAAAAGCATTATTGGGCAAGTTAACAAAGCAATTTGTACTGAATGTTCAAGCAAAATGACCTGCACTATTGAGAGGAGTTGCCGTCGGGAGCACGTTCAGTGACAATTACTCGTGGAGTCGTCTGCTAACCATCAACGTGTACATCTGCATGTATGGCGACGATTTCTTTTCGCGACTGCTCTGTGATCCTGGCGCCCTCAAAATGAGCTTCAGGCCCGTTTTCGATCCCTGACTT
>JALIZH010030954.1:0-31118 GCA_030522465.1 Rhipicephalus appendiculatus | reverse complement strand
CGCTCTATAATGCAAGCATTTAAGTATTTTTGTTTTGATACTACGGCTGAATAAAAGTGACACTTGAAAATAAGCATGCTCAGTTCGGTGGTGTGGAATGAGAGTTGGCTCAAACGAACATTGCGATAGTCCCTGGGCAAAGCATGACACGCAGGGCTTCTTTTTCAAAAGTTGCTTCCAGCGTTGCCTGCTTAGCAGAAGAAAATGATGTATATAGCAACTATATTATACGACTTTATGGCACTGTGCGCCTCTGAATCCGCAACTTTTGCAGAAATTCTTGCTTTCCAGTAGAGACACTGGGTGAACTTGTCATCATCCGGAACTTCAATCAACCAGACTCGAAATGCTGCCTGTTTCAATCATTCTTTCCTGATATTTCTGTCTTATTTAGTGAGAGACATCAGGTGCAGCATATCGCACGCAAATGTATACGTATGTTACAAGAGTGCAGAGAAGGTTAAATGCATACAAAAGCGTAAAATACTTGCCGAATACATTTTATAAAAAACAACGATTCAGCATCTCTTGAGGTCATATTTTCTATCTTTACATCAGTGCTGCTTAGATGATTTAGCATTCTCGGAATAACATTGCGTAGCATTTGGTCACCATACTTTGTGCGTGATCGAGGTATTAACCAGAAGTTATGCTTGCGCGTATGATACCTATTCTCCGAAGTTGGAGATGGCAGAAACATCAGCATTACGAATGGCAAACTGCAAACGTACGATGAATACCGTCCTCTAGTTATGGGCATTTCTGTGTGCCTGCAGTTCAAGTACAAAATGTTTTCGGGACGCAGTACTGGGTTTTATTTATGCAACTAAATTATGGTTTCTAAGCCTCAGTGATGTCTCTCTATGCTTCCGACATGCATAAAGCATTCAATCTGTGACCTTTTGTGAACGCCAAGCGCCCTGTTTTTAGTCAGCAGCGGCCATTCTGCGCGGACATGCCGGGATAAGTTTAAGGCTTTCCCGAGTCATATTCACGCGCCCTTATGTGTTGCATTTCATTGTTGCAGCCAAGCCGTGGATCGCCAGTGTGTTCGGCACAGTGCTGGTGGTCTTGTGCCCCGCGTGGGTGTATCTGGCGCGCGGCCACCCGACCTCGAGGAAGGTACTGGCTGTCGGCTGGTGGCCCATCATCGTCGCCATGATTATATCCAGGTATAGCCGTCGTCTTAATGTATGACACTTCATATGTCATTACACGAGGCAGGAAAGAAGTGTAAATTTAAGGGCTCGTTTGCTTTGCTAAACACAATATTAATGAGAACTAACAGACAATTACACGACACAATAACGGACAATTAATTACATGAGGCAAGCATGCTTGACACGTCACTGACACAAACGCAAGAAAACTGGAGAACGTTATTTTGCGCTATACGATAACGGATTGTATGCACCTCCCACGCGTGTCGCATGTGGATAAGCGCGCGTATTTCAATGCTAGAGGCGGATTTGCGACACCATGCGATGTCGGTAGCCAATACTCGCGCGCTTGCAGCTTCGCTATCCGATGGTTGGTTGGTTGATTGGTTGTTCTTTAGTAACCTGGCGCAACCTGCCGCGGGAGATTGGCCATGAAATGGGTGGTACCTTGTTTTAGAAATGAAATTGTTTTATATTCTAAGTATGTTTAGAAGTAGGTAGTTTACGACATACCTTATTGGTATAATCAAGGGGGGAAAAAGAAATAACAATAACAAACCAATATGGTTGAAAAGAAAGCTGAAATTAGATCACCTTAACATTCGATTCATTTTGTCTCACGTAGAAAATCGCATAAGGCATCGCAAAAGTTCACGTGGTTAAAACCCAGTACTGTAGCACCAAAGGAAAGAACCACCCAAAGCAATAAATTTGAGTCCATCCGTCGGAGGGGTTCTTCTAGAAGTCTTTTTCTTTAATTTGTTAATCTTCTGTGTGTTAAAAAGAAATGATGCAGAGATTCACTCTCGTTGCATAGAGGTATGCAGGTTACTGCATCAGACCAGACCTGTGCAGGTAAAAGGTCAGCGGTTGGGAGGGACTAGGCATCGTACTCTGGTAATTGGTATTTCTGCCCTTCTAGTGGAGCACGATGAAGTTTTGCAAAGATAATTTAGATGAGAAACTCGGATAGATACTGATAGAGGAGATTTCGCGAAGTTATCCGACGTGGCAAACTTTTCGAATCACGCCGCAGAGACAAACGCCAACATCGGCAATATAGGAATTATGGGTATCAACTTGAGCTTGTTGGGACCGTCGTGTGGCACCATCGGGACCATCGTGTGATGCTACTGCGAGTGCATCCGCATATTCATTGAGTATTAAACCTTTGTGACCTGGTACCTACACCAAGCGAATAATACCGGTGTCACACGGGCACTTTTAATCGCAATCAGGGCCATGCCGAATTAGGCTAAATCCGAATCAGCTGCTGCTACACGGTCGCGTTTATTCGCGATCGAGCCCGATCTGGATTAAGGTGATTGAGCTCTGCACATCGCGATGAGGCTCGCGTGGTCGCGATTTTGCTGACGTCAGCGCCAAACTCTATCCGGATTAGGCGGTACCGTGTAGCAGTGACCAACTTGTTATCGCGATCAAGAAGTCCAATCCGGATCGGCCCTGATCGCGATCAAAAGTGCCCATGTGACACCGGTGTAAGACCTAAATGTCTTGGGATAAGGGAATAAAACACTCATAAGGTATCTGAAAAAGCTGGTGCAGTTAATGAAGAACTTACAGACAGTCTGTAGAATGACCGCAGCTGATATAGATAGGGGTAATTTGCGTGCGCAAGTAATTTCGCTTTAGAAATAGGCGCAATGTCAGGTAAACAAATTTAAAAAGACCAATGCAGAAATAATGATCCAATCCCCCCCCCCCCCCCTGCATTTTCTTGCAACTGAAGCATCAGTCGCTATCACGATGTTTTCTACTAAATTTGACAAATGGTCTTGCAAAATGTCATTTAAGTATCTATTGGCCAAATTTTCGCAGTGCTTGGGAAATATATCATCAAATTCTATTCTAACTCCTCTTTCAGATCTGTTTAGTACGAGTGCTTCACGGAGGGGCACTTGCAATGTTTCCAAGAGTTTCTGTTAGAAAATGGCTTGCGGACACCATAATCTTGACCCCTGGTGGTTAAACAATGATGTCGGCTGATCAATAAAAGCATACTGCGACCTTCTTTGCGGTGATGCAAATACCTTTGGGGAGGTTCGTACCGTTACGATGTGGAACCGTGTAAGAAGGGAAGGCAGGCGCGATTCCTTATATGAAATATTATTTGCGACTCATTTAGGAAGCCTAAAACACAGTCGTAATGATTCACTTTCTCTAAGAACCAGTGGCCGAAGTTTGCAAGCAGGTGCACCAGAAAGCACAACGCAGTCGGACTCTAAAATCGGGCGAATATACATAAAATAAATCATCACGAGCACATCTCTGCCCAAACCAGCGTGTTTATTGTTGAGCGTATACGTAGCATCCCTGCCGCTTGTGCTTCTTTAGCTGACATATTTAAGCGGACTCCACTTAAGTTTTGCACTGCAAGTGACCCCTAAATACCCAACTTTTTCCATTTGCGGGACAATGTTTTGTCGGTGTTATCACGATGTGGAACTGGCTGCATTTTTTCCTTCTGTCTAGCATTGGCGGCTACATTCTTGACCTGGCCGTGACCCACTTCAGCGGGCTGGCCGTGTTTCAACCGGTCATTAATGGTGAGCATACCGCTTTTTTTTTTCTACGAGCGAGGTACTGAGATGTCCCATGGTCATGACGGTGAAAAAGGACGCAGTCGGGCTGTTAAGGACAAAACTGTTCACTGGGCGAACCCTTGCCAAGGAAACGAAAAGTGGCAGTACAAGCAATACACGTTGCGTACTGATAGTGGCGATCGTGGTGTATGAATGCTGATCAACTGATCAGCATTCATACACGGGCCATCGAAGGTTCCAGCTTTATCATTAGTGGCCGCGTTGGTTCCCGAATGAACTCCAGTGTTCGCGTTGCGAGCGTAATCTGATCATGACAGTCTAAAATAAACGGGAAGTTCCCCAGACATTTGGGCTCGGCCTGCACCAGGGAGTGGTCGCACGTGTAACCGGTCGGTTACAAAGCAGAAAAAAGAAGCGCGCTTGACAGTATTCTGGCAGAAATTAAGCTTCTCCGGACGAGGCCTGTCGGCATTTCTACACTTTAAGGCAAAGAATGTGCCAGTGCATTTCAGGATACAGTGAAGTACTTGTTGACAGGAGTAACAATATTCTACTAAATAAAAAACCGCGAGGCCTGCGCGGAACGCGCAGCACAGTGACAGCGAAAGCTGGAAGAGCGGCCGTTCTAGAGCCTTTTTTTAAAACACTCTTGGGGCAACTACTGCAAGCACACTTGCATGGTACCCGCCATAAATCATCATAATTTTTGTGTAGTGGGGAAGCGTTTACTATGCCATTATTCGTCATTCTTCGGAAAAGCGCGGTACCCGCTACGCACTTGTAACGCAATATGTGCACATTGTTGATGATGTGGCTGACGACGACGAAGAATTATGCCTGAGGCTTTTGTAATGGGTTGGAGCTTTGAACGACCCACTCGTTACGCAATTCACATTGTGTGACGCCCGGTTATTACTTTACTGTTCTAGAACACTTTGCAACACATGTTAACGCGATTGCTTACCCGACATGAAGCTTGCATAGGGTCAGTTTGCAACACAGTTTCAAGCACTGGCGTAGCTCAGTGGTAGAGTGCTGGGCTGCCACGCAGAGGGCCCGCGTGCGATTCCCCTTCTGTGATAGGTATTTTTTATTTAGTTAGCTTTTTTTAGAGCTGTGCGCCGCCGCGCCGCGCCGCCGCCGCTGCCTGTTTTTGCTCACGCCGATCGCGCCGCCGCCGAAATTTTCAGAGTGACCGCGCCGCCGCCGCCGCCGCGCAATATCTTCGGCGCGCCGCCGGTAGCCTTTCGTTGTAACCCGAACGGGGAACCGGGGCATAAAATACATCACTTCACTTGGCAAGCTTTTCTCGATGTGTCGGTGTAATGGACTTTCCATTCAGCCGCCGCTGATTGGAGGAAGCTCGGCCAGCAGCGCGCCCCTTCTTTCCGATTCTTCCTCTTCAACGTCATTGTGACGTCACGAAGTTTTCACAACTCTTGACTCAAATTAGAGGAACGGAATGTGCTTCAACCATAGAGGGAAAATATAGTCGAGAGCACGCCTATAGCATCCATAAGTTAACCTCCTCCGAAGCCACTACCGCTTCGGGCTCGTGTCACAATTCCCATCATGCTCTTGTTTATTTTCCTTTTTCATGTTGAGCTCACGTGTAAATAAAAGAAAATTCACGAGCGAACGGCTCACGTCCACAGACCAACCTCCTCCGACGCCCCTCCCCCCCTCGTGCTCCAAGCTCTGGTGAAAGTTTCCAGCATGCTCCTGTTTCATTTTTTATGGCTGGGGAGTTATTCTCGATGTGTCCCCCCTAGTGGACTGTTTATTTCGGCCGCAGCTCACTGGCTGGAGTTCAGTGACCAGTGCGCTCCCTGTTTCCGGACCATCTTCCGGAACGTCATTTTGATGCCACAAAGCTTTCTCAACTCTCGACACTAATGAGAGGGACGCAATGCGCTTCAACGCAACGAACGCAGCGCCCAGACATCCGCTTTTGGGCGTACATCTCGGAGGCTGTGCATAAATTCTGATTGGGTAAGCTATCGAATTAGGTTTAATGCGACCGCCCGTCTAACGCACCCGCGAAGGCCGGTACGCATTCCCTGCATGGTTCTCAAACATCTGGGACACATTCATAAGCAAGTTTAGACTTGACAAAGTTCCTGTTCCTGTAAATTTCGTCCACTTTCTTCTTACGCTGGGAATGTGCTGACAGGTTCGGTGCATTGACGTGGTATATATCCCTTTAATCAGTAGCGTAGCCAGAAATTTTTTCGGGGGGGGGGGGGGGGGTTCAACCATACTTTACGTATGTTCGTGCGTGTGTTTGTATGTGTACGTGAATATATACGCCAGCAAAACTGAAAAATTTCGGGGGGGGGGGGAGGTTTGAACCCCCCCAACCCCCCCCCCCCTTGGCTACGCCACTGCCTATAATGCCTGAATTATGAAACCACCGAACTAAATAAAAACTGTTTTTATTTTCGAGCTTTAAATAGCAACCTTTAACCGATTCTTCAGTTAAATTATCTAAAATGCAACTTTAATGCATACTTTTAGGTATGTCGTGAATTCGCGATATGCCGCATAAATGACGATCTCTCAACAAAAAATGCACTTCAAAACTATGTAACAAGTTGTGTGCCACCTCCTGGGTGTGTACACACCAAAAAAAACAAAATTATTGAACATTGAACTTGCGTAAATCAGGCTAGAAAGAACGGAGAAGTGATAGCTGTCGCACGTGCTTCGCGCTCTCCGCAATCAGCTACAAAACAATTGGTTCTAGCATAAAATACCTTACTCAAGACGGCGCAACATTTTTTCATTCTGAAAGCTACATTCCCCGCGAGTACTTGCTCGGAGTTTTTCGGTATGTCGCGAATTCGCGACACCCGGCAGTAAAGGGATGTATATATATATATATATATATATATATATATATATATATATATATATATATATATATATATATATTTCTGACGAAGGCCGGTCCCACGGCCGAAACGTAAAGAATCCATTTTGTTTTTCGACGTGTGTCTGCTTCTTTTTATTCATTATATATATATATACATATATATATATATATATATATATATATATATATATATATATATATATATATATATATATATATATATATATATATATATATATATATATTGTAATGAAGAGAAGCACGGCAGCTGCGGGGCATGGGCAGGGGAGAAGGAGGACGAAGCGGGGGGAGAATAGAACAGCTTGCCCGAAACACGGGTGTTGTCTCTGTCTCGTTCACGACAATGGCGCAGCCGTTGAACGAACCTCTGCGCGACGACCTGCACTCAGAAACCGCACTACGGAGCGGACGCCCGGTACAGCGTCCCGCTGCTTCTGCTACCGCGGCTACGGCATCCGACCTGACCACCGCAGGTATCACAGCCAGCGAGCCGTCTGCAGGCGTCATTGCAGCTCAGGTCCGTGAATCAACTGAGTTGGCTTCGCAAACCTCTTCAAAACCAAGGGACGCCGTACACGCTTCCTCGGTCTTCGCCGTAGGTTCCGCCACTCAAGCAACCTCGGTATCGTCACCAGAAGCCAGGTGTGATTGCTCGCCTGCGGGCTCCAGCGACCTCGCCGCGGTCACGCAGTGCATTGCTACACTGTTCAAGTGCCTTGAAAACGCCACCGCCTCATTCACAGCAGCCTTGGCACGCACCACTTTGCCTTTGCCAGCTGTCGCCGAAATTCCAGAATTTCGGGGCGACGAACAAGAAGCCGCTGTTTGGCTGCAAAAGGTCAATTTGTTGGCCCGTCGGCACGCTTGGCCTGACGATGTAATATTATCAATTGCCGAAGGCCGACTGCGCGATTCCGCCAAGGCATGGCATGAGTACGATGGCCATAAGTACGATTCCTGGACCGAATGGAGTACAGCCTTCGTCACTGCCTTCGGCCCGCTTCCCTCAGCGTACGACGACCACTTCACGCTCATGCGATCGCGTCGGCAGGCACCCACGGAAGACGTTCGTCAATACGTCTACGACAAGCTCAAGCTCCTCGAAGGCTGCGGCATTAAATGGATCTCTCCAGCTGCCCGCCAGTACGTTGTTGATGGGTTACTCGACTCTACCCATGCTGCCATCCTATCTGCACAGTTACCTGAAGCGTCACCACAGGTTTTCGCTCGTAAGGCAGCTGTATTGCAGCAGAATACTTGCCGTCGCATGAGTTTCGACACCTTACTGGCCGAACACTCACCGCGCCCTTCAACACGACGAGGATGCTTTCCTTGCGGCCGTATAGGACACAATGCCAAGGAGTGCCTTCAATCTTCCCCGACACGAATGCACTACCAGGCCTGCACAACTCCTCGGTTATCAGTCCACGTCGAGGGAATCGGCGACTTGTCTGCACTGATTGATACCGGTGCGGACCGGACGGCACTACACCAACGTCACGCTCCAGACACCATCCGCCCGTGGACTCAACCTCCACTCCTCGGACTTGGGGGAAGTGCTATGCCAGTGGGCATGCTCGACATTTCCGTCCGGACTTCAGCAGGGACTAAAGTTCTGCCAGCTGTTCCTGTTTTTGAAGACCTCCCTGCCGACATGATTTTGGGAGCGGATTTCTTGCTGTCCGACGACATTCAGCTCACCATAGATCGCGGCCACGTGGAGCTCCGGGCTTCATCAACTGGGTCTACTACCCCGACCCTGCCGCCACCGACAGGTGAGCAGTCTAGTCCGCCTACCCTACCTTCTATACTGGCTCGTCACCAAGCAGTCTTCGCTGAGAATACAGCAGAACTCCCGGGCACCAATTTGCTTCAACATCACATACCAACGGGTGACCACTCCCCAATATGCGTACCACTGCGAAGATACGCTGAACGTGAACGTGCAGTGATCGCAGAACAAGTAGACGAAATGCTTGCCGCGGGCATTATTAGGCCTTCATCTAGCCCGTGGGCAGCGCCCGTCGTTCTCGTCAAAAAGAAAAACGGATCGTTGCGTTTTTGTGTGGATTACCGACAGCTTAACAAGTGTACCACGCCTGACTCGTACCCCTTACCCCGCATCGACGACGCCGTTGATACAGTACACCACTGCAAGTTCTTTTCGTCGCTTGATTTACGCGCAGGCTACTGGCAAATCAACGTCGCGGGGGAAGATAAACGGAAGACAGCTTTTCGCACTCCTTCGGGATTGTATGAATTCAACCGCATGCCATTTGGACTTCGAACTGCTCCTAGTACATTTCAGCGTGCGATGAACCCGGTGCTAGGACCTCTGAAGAATCAAGCCTGCGTGGTATACCTGGACGACATTCTGGTCGTTGGCAAGACAGAGGAAGAACATCTTCGCAATTTGGACGAAGTACTCCACAGGCTTTATGAGGCAGGGTTCCGCTTAAACCGTGAGAAGTGCCAATTCGGCCTGTCCAAGATTTCATACCTTGGGCACACTATATCCCCTATCGGCATTCAGCCGCTCCCGGAGCGCATCGCTGCTGTGTCGGAGTATCCAACACCAACTTGTTTGAAACAGGTCCAGTCATTTATGGGTATGGCCTCGTATTTGCGAAGGTTTATTCCGCATTTCGCCTCGATCGCAGCTCCCTTGAGCGATCTTCTTAAAAAGGACGCACGGTTTGAATGGGGTACCTTGCAAGAGAATGCTTTTCGAACGATAAAGGAAAAGCTCACATGCTGCCCAATACTAAGTCACTTCAATGATGACTGGACCACTGAAGTGCACACCGACGCCAGCCAAGTTGGTTTAGGGGCAGTGCTAGTGCAGCGCGACCCGGATGGCATAGAACATGTTGTCGCTTATGCCAGCCGGAAACTTTCAGACACCGAGCGCCACTACCACTCCAATGAGCTGGAATGCCTTGCAGTGGTATGGAGTGTCGATGATAAATTCCGGCATTACCTTTTCGGGCGCAAATTTACGGTGGTGACTGATAACGCTGCAATAGCATGGATGTTTTCCAAGCAGCAACTAAAGCACAAGTTTGCCCGGTGGATAATCACGCTGCAAGAATACGATTTTGACGTGCGCCATCGTGCCGGAGGGCTAAATAACGTCGCCGATGCCCTCTCCCGGAACCCGCTTGACTGCGTGCAGCAAACCAGGGAAAACCACATATTTTTCAACCAGCTCGACTTCTCTAAAGCCCAACAGGAGGACAAAGAATTGGCATAAATAACTGCCTCTATCACTGCCACAGGAAAAAACTCAATGTTTGTGCTGCGCAACGCCGCATTGTACCGGCGTCACTGGCAAGAGGATCGATCTGAAGAGCGCTACCTCCTGGTGGTTCCTAAATCCTTCCGGTCAGATATATTGCGAGCCATTCATGACACACCAGAAGGCGGACACACCGGCCAACGAGTCACGCTCCGCAAATTACAAGAACGCTTCTGGTGGCCGAAGATGCTAAGTAGCGTCCGTTCTTACGTCGCCAGTTGCGAAATCTGCCAGAAGTTTAAGCGGCTTCCGGGGCGCCAACCGGGACTACTCACACCCATTCCGATACCTGAGACTATTTTCCACACAGTTGGCGTCGACTACATGGGACCCCTACCCACCACCGTTGCGGGAAACCGCTACATCAGTGTAGCAGTGGACTACCTATCGAAATACGTGGAAGTGGAAGCCGTACCATCGCATGCCTCCGCTTATCTAATTGATTTCCTGCAGAACCGATTCGAATGGAGGCATGGCTTGCCAAAGAAATTAATATCCGATCGGTCTACCACATTTCGCAGCCGGGAACTACGAAAGTACCTTCGTACGGCAGGTGTTCAGCACCACTACGCATCCGCATTTCATCCCCAGGCAAACGGCCTTACAGAGCGCACCAACCAGAGCATCCAGGCACGACTCGCTCCATATGCAAGAGTAGAGAAAAAGGGAAAGGCCGATTGGGACGTCCACCTCCAGTCAGTTGCTTTTGCGGTTAACACGGCATTGCAGACGTCTACTGGGGAAACGCCGTATGAAACAGTATATGGAAAACTGCCCCAGCTAAAAGCGGTCCTCAGTTTAGATGCTCCAGTTATTGTCACCCACGCCGACGATCGCAAATCGGTCTGTCAGAAGATCAGAACTGCGGCGATTGAGAAAGCTACCAAAGCGCAAGCAGATCAAAAGCGCTACTACGACCGCCGCCGTAGACCAGCTCCTGCTTACAACATCGGTGACGAAGTATGGGTGCAAAGGGGCGGCAGCGTCCCGGGAAAGAAGCTGCTCGCAAAGTTCGACGGACCATTCACAATCACTGAAAGCGTCGGAGAAAATACCTGGCGTGTGAGCACCACAGACCCAAACGTCAGTCTCGACAAGCGAAAAAAGAAATAACTTTGCCGTGCACGTGTCGCGTCTCAAGAAAAGGCTTGGACAGCTACAGCTGAAATGAAGTGTCTTTCTTTTATTTTTTGTCAGGTCCGCAGCGTGGCCGATTGTAATGAAGAGAAGCACGGCAGCTGCGGGGCATGGGCAGGGGAGAAGGAGGACGAAGCGGGGGAGAATAGAACAGCTTGCCCGAAACACGGGTGTTGTCTCTGTCTCGTTCACGACAATATAATATATATATAATATCTGCGGATCAACGTCCCAAAACCGCGGATGATTGAGGGGCGCCGTAGTAGGGGGCTTCGGAAATTTTGACCATCTGGTGTTCTTTAACGTGCACTGACATCGCACAGTTCACGGGCCTCTGCCATTTCGCCTCCATCGAATTGCGACCGCCGCGGCCGGGATCGAAGCGGCGACCTTCGGGTCAGCAGTCGTCGAGCACCCTAACCGCTACACCACCGTGGTGGACGCATCGACGTGGTCAAGAGCAAACATCACGGCCAACCGCTTTTTCACAGTCCATTTCGGCGCTCTGCCGAAATAGACTGTGAACATCTTCTTCAGATGGTCACGTCGAGAATAGCTCCCCGGAAGTTGTCGTACATATATTTCTTTCCTCCAGAAGTCTCAAGAGTATTGCCTGACCTCAACGCTGCGGCGTCCTACAGCCTTTAAAGGGAGACGATCCAACTCGCTGGATAGCATATTCGCGGAGTTTCGGGGCCACTACATTGTACATAGATAAATCAAATAGATAAGTAATATATATCGATGGTTTAATGCACTTTTTTTCCTTACTTTTTTTACTCGAGTAAGTCGATAAATAAATAAAGAAGTAAAGGCAATGAAACACAATAACCGATAGCTGAGCTAACTGGTAGGTATTCATGTTAAAAAGACACGGCCTGAAAACACAAGGGTGAAGTCAAGAGAGTGACCAGTTATCTCTCACGTTGACCAGCACGCGCAACTGACTGATCGGTATCGCCTCTTGCCCGGGAATGCGCACATAAGTGTTTTAAGTGCGGAGCAGTTTAAGGGCCCGGGCTGTCGTATGCAGTCATCGTATGCTGTCGTAGCTTGGCGTAACGCAGGAAGAACCACAAATAGTATAGTTATCTGTCGCATATTGAGTGCCCGCTCGCGCCAAGGAGAAGTCTTCTTCCTCTAGTTCTTCGAGCACATTGATGATGATGTTAAGTGCGGAGCAGTTTAGGGGCTCGGGTTGTCGTATGCTGTCGTCGCTTGGCATAACGCCGGCAAAGCCAAAATAGAAGAAAAGGAATCAAGCAAAAAATAGAGAGAGAAAGAAAGGGAAAAAAATAGGAAGAATAGAAAGAGCAAGAAAGAGAAATAAATAAATGAAGAGAGAGGAAGAAATCAGTAAACATTGAGAAAAAAAAAATGAAACAGAAAAAGAAAGAAAGAGAAGAGGAAAGAAAGGAAAAAAAAACGAAGAGAAACAAAGAAGGCTGCCCAACTCCACGCTTCCTTCAGGTTTGGCACCATGCACTGGTGCAAAAGTGTTAATTATCCGAATGATGGCCGTTACTCCGGAGACCCTGTTGTCGAGGTGGGCCACCGCTCTGCGCAGCTCAGACCTCGGCATGCAAACGTGGGCAGTCCAGCAAGCCCGTGAGGCGGCGTTGAGGCAAGGCCTTGACTAGCCTTGACGTGCCCCCGTGAGAGACCTAAGCCCGGGTAGCGTTAAAACTTGCCGGACGTTTAATAAAGTTGTATCCATCCATTCATCCTTCTTTTCCGCCGCTGTGTGATTTTTCAGGTGGCGGCGTTTGCGGTGTCTGGACTACTTTCTTGCGTCCGTGTTTGCACATCCTGTCTTTATAACGGCCCCAGTACAGCATCTGAAAATACAATATCGAGCGCGGTATCCTCCCTTGGCATATACGAGAAATATCAGTTGTGAATTGTCTCCTACCCTGCTTTGCCATGCATTTGCCCACCCGTTCTTCCTCACCTCGCGTGATTACCGTGCGCGATGAACTTATTTTGCACTGTTTTGTGAGTTTCCGATTACGCAAGGCGAAATAACAGAGTGCAGCCAACAAGCTCGAAATTCTGATGGGCTCAACGCTTAATGCTAATATTGTACACGTGCTTTATGAAGAAATAAGTGTCGAGGAGATATGGAATGGAACGAATGGAAGAGGAACCGGATTATTTGATTCTTCCAACGGACGGACTCTTTACAGTGAAGACGATGCAGCTCTCCAAAAAATAGGCCAACCCGCTTCCACAGTTACTGTATACTTTTGATTGCAATAACAATTATATGGACACTCTTTTCAGGTTTTCATTGTCGCTGTCATGTTCCGTATAAAGCCCAAATCGGTAACTTCTGTTCGCGCATTGCATGCTGTACCCGCTAGTAAAAGCTCGCGAGCGCTAGCGATGAACACGGCTGGAGCATAGATGAAACAAGCTGCCCATCTCCATCGTACGCGCATGCGATTACATCACACCGCGTACGAGGCCTGCCATCGGTTGCTCCTCAACAAGAAAGGAAGCATTGTCCGTCTTTCGCTGGGCGAAGGAACATGAAGGGACGTCGGGGGGCTGCGTGGCTGATATCCGCAGCTGTGAACTTGGACTATAAGGGCGCGGTCGCGAGCGCTGGCGCGCGCGCTATCTCGGCAGGCATCAGCAAACGCGTCTCGTATACCCTTCTACGCGCTATCATCTCATCGCGTCGTGCTGTGACCACTGATACGACAAACTGCATGAGAACTGCTTTTTTCCCGGGAGCGGCCGTATTCCCATCCACCAGTGTTTTGCAGTTTCGCGAGATCGGATGAAAAAGAGTTAGCTGCTAGCCTTAGTTTGTTATAACATTACGACATGTTGCTGTCGCATTTCCTGCTTCGCCCTTTCGGGAAAACAGTTTTTGTTTTCAAAATTCAAGAGACAAACTTCTATCCCCACAAACTCTTGAATCATGAATCTACCCCCCCTCCACCCCCCCCCCCCCCCCCCAAACCACGCGCCGCGCCGCCGCCGATCCGATGAACCCCGCGCCGTTGACGCGCCGCCGCCGGAGGTGGAAACACCGGCGCGCCGCCGCCGGCGATTTTGGGTCCGGCGCACAGGTCTAGTTTTTTTCCTATTTCGCGCGATAGTGGTTACGGACACCGGCGGCGGCAGTGGCGGCGGACAACTATACGGCGCCAAAACGGCCCTTGTTGTGATCTCATAACAGCTTTCGGTGTAAAAGGTTGCAGCCGGTTGGAAAGCGCTGGCAATGCCTACACGTGAAGCGATCATACCCAGGAATTCGGGACATCGCTTTTAGTTCACCGTTTTTCACACCACGTGGCGTACAGACCTTCAACTTTCAAAATTGGCGCGATGACGCATGCCGCGCGGCAGACAAAACGACAATACACATGAAAAAAGGCAGCACGATATCGACTATCGCCACCGAGAGCGAACCGTGATCGCGGACTGATAAGCGCAAGGCGTACGACGAGCGGTCGGCTGGCTGCTCGATCGTGAATCGGCAGTTATATTGCAACGAATGCGTGCACACAAGTCACTTGTCTTTGCTTGAAAAGGGCGTGCTGCCTGTTGTCATTTTCAACATATTTCGTCCGATTGTATTGTTGTCGGTCCCCACGGGTTTTTTTAGAAACTAAGGACGTCCTTTTGTCGCTGCCGTTTTCGTAATCTTAGAAAGCTAATTTCAAGACAATAATACCAGCCTACGATATGGTAATGACGGTTTGAGGATATGCAGAGACTCGACGTCCCTAATGTTTGTTGGCGTCACTTCACAAATGGTCTTTTTTTTTTTTTTTTTTTTTTTTTTTTTTTTTTTTTTTTTTTTTTTGCGCTATAGAGTGAAGGAAACAGGCCGTGCGATATTCACTGCCAGTGACAATCTTTTTCAGGGATCAAAAAGGAGCTAAAATAAAGGCCGAGATTGATTACAGGGACGAGATTGCTCAATGACCTTCTGAATTTAAGCATTCTAAATACGGCGCTTTCATTTAAACAACGCTATTTACGTTTCTAGAGCACATAATAAAAGACGTCCGAAATAACGTATTTCATTATGCACATGACATGCTATACAGCACGTCGGCGCCTCTTTGCTAACTGTTCGTGAAAGCGTAATGAAACCAATTATATTCAGGTATCCGACCACCCACCACGGTGGTATAGCGATTACAGTGCTCGGGTTCTGACCCGAAAGCCGCGTGTTCGATCCCGGAAGCGGCGGTCGCATTTCAATAGAGGTGAAATGCTATATATACTGCATACAGTGCGATGTCAGTGCACGTTAAAGAACATCAGCTGGTCGAAATTTCCGGAGTCCTCCACAATGGCGTCCTTCATAATCATAACGTGCTTTTGGGGCGTAAAACACTTGATAATATTTGGATGTACACGACCGTAAGACCACCTCTTTGTTTCGCTGGATCTGCGGTCTGCACAATGGCGTCAGGTCTTGGTTTTTGACCCGGCTATTTCGGCCCATTTTATTTAGAACGAGGAACGCGTACAAGCGAGTTTAAGTTAGCGCTCGTCTGGTTTCCTTGCCGCTACTTGTGTCATTGTTTCTTTGCTCGTCCTGCTCAAGAACAGCGTGCTTACATTTTTATATGGTAATGTTTCTTAAAAGGTCACTCGCCTGTACCTATTTAATACTTGCATGACGCGCTTATTGATAAATATTTAAAGCAACCACTCATTGTGCAATTCAGATGTGTGACGCTGGTGCTATTCTACGCTTCTGCCACGGAATATTACATGTGTTAAGGGGGGCACCTCACACTACATGACATTATTATAGGTTTTTCTTTTCGAAACAGTTTCAAGCACAGTCATGTCCATGTTGTAGAAAACCTGTTTTCCATGCAGAAGTCCTGGGTTCAACTTCCGTATGAGCCGAATGTTCATATTGTTTATTTATTTTTGCCCACAGGCAACGCTTATTTTTGGCTCACAACGAAAGACGCCGACACCAGCTCCGACACCGGATTCTCTGCAAAACGAGCTGTTTAACGCGATCAAGTTAAAACAGATCGCTCTTTTGTGGAATACTTAGCCACCAATGAAATCACAAGTGGCTCCAAAAACGCGTGGTTGGTGCAATATCTATAGTATACCATGCCTTTTTCACATTCGTGACGACTCTAATAAGACAAGTGCTCATTTTTTAAAAGAAAATTTGCGGTTGAGATAATAATAATAATAATAATAATAATAATAATAATAATAATAATAATAATAATAATAATAATAATAATAATAATAATAATAATAATGTATTATCCTTATAACTTATTATTATTACTGCTGCTGCTGTTGTTGTTGTTGTTGTTCTTGTTGTTGTTGTTGTAAAGGTGTTTATTGAACGCTGGCGTAGGGGTTGGCCGGTAGCTTGATCAACGGCTCAAATCAATTGACCTTGAGAGCGAGCGAGCGGCGCCCTCGGGCAATGCGCGGTAGACACAGACCCGCGATGTCACTGGAGAGGGTCACCCACTTATTATTATTATTATTATTATTATTATTATTATTATTATTATTATTATTATTATTATTATTATTATTATTATTGTTACTATTATTATGTGTTCTCCAACCTTTCCCTGAATACTTCAAAGACCAAATTCACGAGTATATCGCGCAAAACATCTATCATGTCTTTTCCATGCTCTGTCTGAATACCGTTTCGTTATGTAAGGTTTATGAGATCAGTGATCTTGGTGTTGTTTTTGATAGCACGTTAAAATTTTCTCCTCACACTAAACGTGCTGCCATGCACGGCCATCGTTCTCTCGGCTGTGTTTGCAGAATCTCTCGAGAATTCAGTTCTCCTACAGCCTTCCACAAATTATACACTGCAATATGCCTTCCTCAACTTAAGTATGCATGTGTGATCTGGAATAGAATTACTAAATCCAGCAGTAACGCCATTGAGCGAGTCCAGAAAAAAATTCCCAAGCATTTACAACCATCGTTTTGCTAGAAATGACTCTGGATCTTGTTCTAACACTGCTGGATTATTATCATTGCCATCACTTTACTGCCAACGAAATCGCGCTGACCTGTTATTTCTTTACAAGCTAGTTCACGGTATGATATCCTGCCCTTTACTTCTCAGTTGCATTAATTTTCGAATTCCTTGTAAGTTAACCAGGGAGAATCGACCATTTCATGTACCTGCCAACTTCTTCCAACACTCTACCGTTCAGAGAATACGAAGTCTCTATAATGTCAACTTTCTTGATTTTGATGTTTTTCATTGTCCACAGTCATTGTTTTGATCCGAGCTTTGCGCTGTCTTAACATAGTTTTGCACATTATACAAATTTTTCCTTTTTCCGTCTTTCAGGAAGCCTTCTGCATAGTTGTGTGTATTCCACATTATTTTTCACTCCCATTCGATGATTCTCGTGTTGCCTTTTTGTTGTTCCCCTTTTGCGTTGATTTATTTTTGTCTCTGCGTTTTCGCTCTTTTTTATTTGATGTCTTTTTCTGAAGGCTGTCTGTATTGTGTTATTTTTTTTTTTATTTCTGCATGCGCCTGCACTAAGACCTTATGGTTGTTCCCGGGCACATTAAATAAATGATTTATTATTATTATTATTATTATTATTATTATTATTATTATTATTATTATTATTATTATTATTATTATTATTATTATTCACCAATGAACCACAATCTTGCTTTGAAAAAGTGAGTACTTGTCTTATCAGAGGCGTCACTGATGTGAACGAGGCATGATGCTGTAGTTATTACACCAACCACACGTTTTTGGAGGAGCGCATGATTTCATTGGTGGCTAGGTATTCCACAAAAGAGCGATCTGTTCTAACGCGACAGCGTCAAAGAGCCCGTTTTGCAGAAAATCCGGTGTCGGCGCTGGTGTTGACGTCGTTCGTCATGAGCGAAAAATAAGCGTTGCCCGAAGGCGAAAATTCGAGATAGATGCAAATAAATAAACAATATGAATATTCGGCTCGAGCGGAAATCGAACCCAGGACTTCTGCATGGAAAACATGGGTTCTACAATTCAGCCACGCCGGTGCTCGAAACTGTTTCGAAAAAGAAAACTATAATAATGTAGTGCCAGGAGCCCCCTTAACACATGTAATATTGCGTGGCAGAAGCGTAGAATCGCACCAGCGTCAGACATTTGAATTGCACATTAAGTTTGTTGCTTTAAAAACCGACCAATTCCCAAGTGCACAGGCATGAGTAATCATCATTATCAGCAACAATATCAACAAAGTGTGCAGCCGCGCATTCGCGCTTGTAGGCTTAAGGATCGCAAAAGAAAGAATTATGGCTTATATAGAGGTCATTTTGCATGCTGTACTTACAGTAGGCATTGCAGGATAGTTTGAAACAGTAAATATTACCAGTACAGACGTACTTTTCTTTCCGGCAGGGTCGTGGTGAGCGCCGAGAAGTTAAGCGAGGCTGGCAATTCAGAAGGCGATGCGAACGGGGCTCGATTGCGCTTTCTCCTCTTCAAGGCGAAGCTCAAACGCACTTAATGTTCTTTTAATTGGTTAATCGCGTGCTATAAAGAAGCTCGTTGATAGGTGTACGCCAATCTTAAGAAATTTTACGTTGAAACAAAGATTTTATTCATATCGTATGGCTGACATGTTCTACTGACATGTGTTCTCCAGCAGAAATTCCGCATTTCTTCATTGATGAACTAGCTGTTGCTCTACGTGATTTAGCTGAACAAGGCACCATCTCGGCTTTCTCCGCAATGGAAACAATACTGCCTTAGTTTCAAATGAATGAGAACTAACAAAAAATGATGCCGCGGGGAAAGTATAGGGGATGTTATTAGTGGTAATTATAATGTAAATGTGAGGAATGAAAAGTGGATGAAAAGATAAATTGCCGCTCTTAGGGACCGAACCTGCGACCTTCGAATAACGCGTCCGATGCTCTACCAACTGAGCTACGGCGGCGGTCATCCCTCCGTCCACTTTATATGTGCATTTAAACCTGGGAGTGTTAGTCAGCACCGCTAGTAGCCATGACGTCGAGTGTGGAACAGTATTTTTCTGCCTGTTGGCGTCACGTAGCACATGATCTTACTACGAGCTGGCAGCTGAACAATATTCCCTCGCATACTACCTGAAGGCATCCAGTCTGCCAGAACGAGACCCTCGCTATGCATGCAGGAAAGAAGTGGAAATTTTAGAGGGCCCCTCACCAGGTATGACAATTTTGAGCTGACGAGTGGAATGCGTACGCTGGGCGTTCACAATCACGTCTGCCAAAATTTGCAACGCAACGCGCCGCGGAAATAGGTCAACTTTCAAGCTGAACGCTCCCTGCCCTTCTCGCGGGCGCGCGCCCAGAGAATGAGGGGATGACGTACACGGTGGAGTAGCCCTACGTAGACGGTAGTGCTGTGACATCGCTCCTCCATGTAGACGACTGTGCTTTGACGTCGCCAGCACTAGCACGTGACACCGCGATAATTATTTGACACGAAGTGTAGTTTATGCAATTTGTAGCTTGAATAGACGAATAAAACTTGAGAGCAGTAATAAAACACACAAACAGAATGTTTGCGTTTTCTTTTTTAATTTTTTCTGCGAATCGTAGCGAGATGCGAGACTAATGCACCCCCGTTCCGCATGCGTTCGTGTTCTCGCGCTTAGCGCATCGTGCAGATGCCACCCTTACAACGAAACTAATTTTCTATCGCGTTCCAGAGCTCATAAGGCTCATTTATCCTCCCGCGTCATGTTCATGCGGCGCACCGCTTGTCTCGCGTCCGTACAAATGTCGCAGATTTCATGCTCAGAAATAGGTTGAAAGCCAAGTGATCGGCGAGGCGCATTCGGCATAGCTTGCATAGACGAAGCGCATAGAACGCCGCCACAGTACCGCTTGCGTCTCGGCGGCTATAGGGCTGGTTCGATCACGTGGTGCGCTCGTGACATTGTGTGCGCAGGACGTGTTTATGCGTATGCGTCATGTGATCCTCCCGCTCACGTGCCGAAGGGGGGCTGGGAAGGGATTTGGCTTGCGAAGGCTACACGGGGCGAGCGCCGAGGTTTTCAAGCTCGCCTCCTCGCATCATAGTTTCGAACCGCCTCAAAACATCGGTTTCTCAGCTTCTAACAGACCGATTAAAAAAAACTTATTCTGGCATAATGCTCTTTATAGGGCGCGCAACCACTTCCAGTGTCTAACTAAAATTCGTTATGTCACCTGGTGAGGGGCCCTTTTTAAGGGCTCGTTTTTCCTTGTTAGACACAATATTATTGGGAGCTAACAGACAATAATGCCAAGGAATATAATAATAATATCTGGGGTTGTACGTCCCAAAACCACGATATGATTATGAGAGACGCCGTAGTGGAGGGCTCCGGAAATTTTGACCATCTGGTGTTCTTTAACGTGCACTGACATCGCACAGTACACGGGCCTCTACCATCTCGAATAATGCCAAGGAAAATATCTGGGATGTTACTAGTAATAAATGTAACGCAAATGTGAAGAAAGAAAAGTGGATGAAAAGATACCTTGCCGTGGGCAGGGACCGAACCTGTGACCTTCGAATAATACATCCGATTTTAAGAAAGGGAAAATAGACAACCACCCGTTTGTAGCGCGAAGCCACAAGAAAATCTATACGGATTTCTCAGAAAGAAAAGCTTCTTAGTTGCAGAAAAATTCGTCCTGGTCCGGGGTTCGAACCCGGGACCAACGCCTTTCCGGGGCGGTCGCTTTACCAATTGAGCAAACCAGGAAGCTAGCAATTGGCAGCGCGAGAGCGAATTCATCGACAACTCGAAGCACATGGACACAAGTAATTCTCATTTGCACTACTTGTGTCCATGTGCTTCGAGTTGTCGATGAATCGCCGTCATCCTACCCTGCAATTAGAAGTGCTCGTCTATTTCATAGGTAAATAAACTCCAATTGATTAGCTTCTTTTTTTCTCGCAGCACATGAAGCTTTCGTGGAGCTTCTCCGAGCAATACACGCAAGTTAAAAGTTATGAACACTTATGATACAACCAAAAACAATTGTTGCATGGGACAACTGGCCGTGCGGTGATTCGACAAGATAGATTATTTCGCAGCCTATCGCGTTACACTCATTCCATGTGTTACACTCCGCCTTCAGCTACGTTCGACACAAACTGCCCCCCACTATGGAAAATCCTGTGCACGCCTATGCGTGAGGCGTTTATTTTCTGGCATTATGGAGCATGAGTCCACTTCTACGTTTCCTGAGCACGGCACAGACGGACAGGTGTGACGAAAGTGAGCTTTTTTAGGTGGGGAATACTGCACAGAAGCGCCCCGAACAAATCCTAAAAGTGTACCGTGACACTGCGGGTCCCCCATCAGCGCATTCATTGGCGTTGCCTTTGAAGAGGCTCGAAACCCAATCATGACAGCATGACAACGATGTCGCAATGGATACAAGCATACCTTTACGGCTCCGAGCGCGTAAGCATGCAGTAAATTCATTTGCGCAGACGTCTGAGAGCCACGGCGTGTCCACAGCAAGTTAAAGGCGCGATATTCATCTCTACGCAGTCGAAAAATACAGACAAGTATACGGTGTCTAGCGAAATGTGGGCGCAAGCATGATGCATCACTTTCTGGAGCACTGCCTTCTCGCTGCACGCTCCGCGATAGTAAAATTCGAAGAGCGAACGGTGCGGGAACATGACGCATGAACTCCATTCCTCGCTTTCTTATCAAGGAGAGAAAAAAAGGGAGAGGGAAGCACCCCCCCCCCCCCCCCTCCCACATGCACGCTCGACCCCAGCGTGCGCCGAGGCGAGATTACGATGGCAGCGCCCCGACAGTAGCGAGCTGCTGCTCCGCGGCCGGCTGCGGCCTGGGAACTTTTGACCAACACTGTACATTATAATAATATCGTCGAATAATTTACTGATTATCCATCTACCCGCACTTCATGATTGCCTACATCTATCACTGATAAAGTCTAATCATCACCTCTTAAATACCCTTCTCTTGACACTTTAATAGGTAGGTTGAACAGATTTTCACCGAAAATCATTCCTGATTACTAATTATCGATAGCTATCACTAAGAACAATTCCATGCTGTTACCTGTCTCGGATCGCAATTTCATACATTGAATACCGTATATAGATCCTTGTGAGTTAAAGCCTTCTATTCTACGCTTAAAATCGGTGAATTCGTTATTACAAGTGATTACTTATATCGACAGGGTGCGAATGTGCATTAATACTGCTGAGTAAGTCTCAGTTGCTGTGAGTTCTGGGGAGGTCATAGTAACTTTTAATAATTATCCATACTAATTAAACTAAAATACCTAAAATAAATTAGCTTTGACAATCACTACTGCTATTTACTTACATGCGACGATGATCTAGTATAACTTGTACATATTGCAGTGCGATCTATAAATATGTATATATTATGTAGGTCCATTTATACTGACCGCTTTCACCCATAAGTTGTAAATAAATTGTTATGTTCATCAGTACCTTTAATTACTTATACTCAATGGAGGAAAATTCATATCAGTATCAATGTGTGTTGTTAATTCTTTTTCTTTGAACAGCGAAGCCATATTCTCATTTTTGGTTATTTACTTTAATTAACCAAATACTTGTCATGGCTAATTATGAACTTAAGATCTCCATAGTAGTCATACCCTGCCTAGGTTGAGCAGCTTCAACAAAAACAACCTTATATAAAAAAGCTGTGAAATTTTCTCGCATTCTGGGGCAACGGAAAGCACTATAAAGCGCTTTTCCCCTATCAGGTGGTTTCACTGCAATGCACATTTTTACAAAAGTGCCCGTCGAACCTCAGAAACTTCCTCAACGTCAGCCAAATTTCACAGATACGAACATTGAGTCATGGACATTATCCAATTTCAGTGATTTAAGCAGGTGAAGGCGCATTGTTCTTATATAAATTTCTAAACTCTCTCCTATGGAGTTTTACATAGCACATAAAAGTGGTCCTCGAACCCAGAATTTTTATGGGAATAAAGCGAAATTGCTTGCATTGTGAGATAATGGCGCCCAGATTATATACACGGAGTGATTTGAGTGTATATTGTGGCGTTGAACTGTAATTAATGTTTAAAAGTGGTTTCCCATTGAGTGACGCTGCAACTCGGCAGCTGCACAAGCGATGGCGCTAGTTGTCGATGTCCAGAATTCCTGGACACGGTTCCTCGGGACATTCAAGCGGCGTGGGGGGCAAGATTAAACACCACGGTTCTGTACTCTAATGTTTATGCTGAAATGTGGGACAACGTGCGTAACCAGCGGCAGATATCGCCATTGTTTGTGGCTAAAGGCTGCGAATACGATTACGAAATCGGTACGTATCGTACACGTTGCATCCACATTCGTGTATTGCACCACTAAAGCACTAAACGTTTCACGGTTTCTAAACTGTTGGTGCCCGTGCATTTCAGGTTTCAGTGAAACATAGTGGAAAAGAGTCTTTTCGCACTCCATAATTTTCATCACCCTCTCATCACAGGCGTCAACGGCAACCTGGCGGCTATCCACGCAAGCCGGTTGTCGACGCTGTTTGCGCAGCGCTCCGAGCTTGGCTTTCATCCGGAGGACGACAAGCGCCACTGCGTCGATCCGCTCACGGGATTATGCGGAAGCAGTGAGTGCTCTTGTACTGACTACTCACGCATGATGTGTATTCGCTTTTTGCGGGGCCATTTCCAGCGATATTAGAAACTGCTGTTATACTTTTTATAGGTTTTTAATGAAACACAAAATACAAAAATTTTAACTTAGCCGCACTATCTGCTGGGACGTGGGGTAAACCTTCAAATATGGAATTAGAGACATTACGTATAGTCTAGTAAATAAGCTAAGATTTCAAGCATCACGTTTATATGAATGGAAGCTCATCATACCAGCTTGTTACTACGACTCTCTTTAACACTTCATGATCTTGTCTTGAGCTTTCTTAATTCTGTGCGGTTGTTCTTCTTTCCTGCGAGGCCGGCTTCCCAAGTGTCGCTGGCTGAAATTCGCCAGGCCGATAACATGCGCACTCACTCGCTCCTGTATATATGCAAGCATGGCGTTTATTTCTGAATGAAAACTAACATTTTGAACACGTTCGCAACATTTTCACATGCTATCCACATTGAACTTTCTTTTTTTTTCCAATTTCGCGAGTAAAGACAGCATGGATCCTTGCATATAACTTAATACAGATCTACTTCAGTTATCGCATAAAACTTCCGTTTTCGTACCATCATCACTTCCTGTACATCGGGCCGTTATATGCGTACCCTTGCTCTTAAGCGCTTGACAAAGCACGTGCCCAGAACGAATACGCTTAGAATTCTTGAGCTGCTCGTAATGCCTCCACACGAATGCTTGCAAGCAGTCGTGTAAATCCAGAAAAATCACAAGGAGGGACGCGAATCGGACCATGTCGGCCTTTTTTTGTTTTTTTTTAAATATGGGTTTTGTTTTTATATATTTACGTAAGTATTAAAGCATGCTTTGAAATGAAATTTAAAAAAACGAGCATCGGGTCCGGTCTCGAGTAATTGCATTGTTCTATTCAGTCTTCTTTGAACCGGTCGAGTGGCTTTTTGCGATTTTCCATAGTCTCGCACAGCTGAGGGTATTGAACACACTGCACGTACGCACTAAAAAATAATCGGCCTTTAAGAAAAAGTTGAATGTGCCATATTTAATTGTCAAGTAAGTCAAATATATGACGCGCTAAAGCTAAATCTTAAGGGGGGGATACTTGCGAAGGGTGTCCCCCCCCCCCCCCAGCCTGAACACAAGGGGGAGTCCGGACCCCCCTGACCCCCCCCCCCCCCCTCCCATGATTTACGCCAATGCTTGTAAGTACTAAGCTGTTCAGTGTGTGCTACTGACAGCCACGCAAAGCGATCGGAGACTTTAACTGACAAAGAAGTAATAAAGAAATACTTCTGATTAATCCCACATAAACAAAATCAGTGATGCATGATATAAACCCTCCTGATATGTGCTCAAGCCATCCAGGAAGTGCATCAGACTGAGTCCTCGACACGCATGCATTCGCGTTTTATACGAGAAAAATATTGGGGCAGCTATGCACAAGGGGTGCGAAGGCTCTGGAAACAGCGAAGCCGGTGGCCTCCTGCTACTCCTGCTTTCCCTCTTTCTCGCGCCCACTACCTTTTCCCACCCCCTTGCTATGCTAACCTTACCCTCTTCCCTCCCCCCTCACCCTTACTTGCCTTTGCCACCCCCCTTGCTATATTATAATATACATGTCTATGCTATGCTTTCTTTCGTTCTTTGTCTATTTCTTTCTCGCTTTCTTTCTTTCTCTCTCTTTTTTTTCGTTATCTCGTCCATAGCAACGCAATCATATCGTTCCCATGAATGTTTGTTCTGCTAGCGTGCCTGGATAGCCGAGTGGTTGCGACGCCGGCCTACGGACGTCGTACTTCGAATCCCACCTCGCCGAGAAATTTTGTTGTATTCTAATTTCTTCTCCTTCTCACCACTTCTCGTCTCCTCGCCTCCCTCCTTTCATTCCTCCAACGCGTTGCTAGGCGACGAATGGTGACGTCATGGCTCGGCGAGGCTTTTCTGTGACCACCTGACGGACCAAGCTCGACCTTAAACAGCTGTGCTTTTAAAACGTCTGACTACAAACTAGAAATAGTCTACTCATGAACATTAAGACAGCTCAAGACATCAGGGCGTGTCAGACAACAAGAGTGGTGGCGGACACTCTAGCTGACATTAGGCGAAAGAAATCAACCACGGCCGGCCACGTAATGCGCAGGACAGACGACCGGTTGTCAGTTAGAGCCAAAGAATGGTTACCAATAAACGGGAAAAGCAGCCCAAGACGGCCGCAAGTTACTTGGAGTTACGAGAAGTTCGCAAGGATAAGACGGAATGAGCTTGCTCAAGATAGGATAAATTGCAGATCATTGGGAGAGACCTTCGTCCCGCTGTGAACATAGGCTGATAATGATGAGGATGGTAAAGACAATCAGAAGTGCATCACTGGCAGACTTCACAGAATATCGAAATTTCCCTGTGGTCAGCGTAGACTCTTTCAAGCGTTATGATGTGGATGGACTCAAGAATTCCTCTGGTGCTTAGTCATTCGTAAATTTTTGTTAAATATTTATGGTATTGAATGACCTAGAGCACCAAGGGAAACAAACCACCTCTAGAAGTCAAATGCAGGTAGTGAGAGTGTGCGCGATTTTCTGAGCCAACCTCTGCAGTTTCTCGCAAATGCCGCCTTATGACTAAAAGTGGCTTTCACAAAGAGTCATATTCGTTTCGGATAAGGGATGGCCGACAACGCTCTTTGCGACACCTGCAGTACCGAGGAAAACTTTTCAGCATATCTTCTGCGGCTGTCCTCGTCACGCTGTGCAGAGACGATCCCTCTCAATCGCTCTCGCTCGCTGAGACAACAGACCGATGTCGCTGGAAACTGTTCTCCAATGTCATCCCGAAAAGTCGTCGGGAGAATTCAAGCAGCCAAGCTATTGCTAAGATTCCTAAGGACAACAGATTTACACGAGCGGCTACAAACTCCTAATGATGGCATATACCGCACAAGACTGCCGCTCCGGTCTGTGACGTTGTGTGTGTGTGTGTGTGTGTGTGTGAGTGTGTGTGCGTGTGCGTGTGCGTGTGTGTGTGTGTGTGTGTGTGTGTGTTCGTGTGTGTGTGTGTGCGTGCGTGTGTGCTCCCCCCTGTCTTCCTCTCTTTCTCTACTCATCTTTCAATCTCCCCCCATCCCATTCCCCTGTGCAGGGTAGCATACAAACTGGTTAACATCCCTGGCTTTCCTTTCCTCTCTTGTTTTCATTTCCTTCCGTTGTAGATCAATGCACCTGCGTAAACCTTACATCTTAGTAGTTTCTACTATATAACTGCCAATGCTTGAGTGCTTCTATCATGGTATTATGTGTTTATTAAAGTTCGTGTACTTCTTCTTTTGGAAGTTATTCTCATCATGAGACAAGCAAACAGTACTGAGTTATTTCTTCCCCACAGATCGGCAAGCACGGGTGTCCCAGCTGTTGCTGCTTCTCTCGATTCCGGGGCACGTGCTCTTCGTGCTACTCATCTTCGCGATCAGCGACGCTCACGTTCGGCTCACCGTGGCACTCGTGTTCTCCTACCTGGTCGCCTCCCTTGTGCTGGTGAGTGGGGCCTGTGCTGTCACGGGAACGAAAGTTGCACGATGCATGCGACAAGCGGCAGCAGACTTGGTCTTCAGCTCTGAAGGCCCAACTCCGGCCATCTTTTGAGCATGTCGTGATAATGGGAATTCTACTCTCCTGATACCCTACTTCTTGTCTTCGTTTAGTTGACGCCGTTATTCACTGCTCAAATGAACCAACTAGCCCAACAAAATGTTTTGGTTGATACCCTACTGTCACGCGTCTATAAGTAGTGTAGTGAAGAGAGGGCTACAAGAAGCACTCATCCATTTTGATAGTGATATTAAGTAAGCAACACAACACAAAAACGAAAGAGGTCCCATTGTTGTGTTCCTACTAAGGGACATTAGTTTGCTAAACGTTATTTCTGGCACAATGCTTGAACAAGAAGGACAGACAAAAGAGAGAGGGAAGCGCCAATTACCAACTGTTTATTGACGGCAAAAGCTGGAAAAATGTAAACTTCCAAGCATGCATCATGGCGTCAAACATGGCATCACGTAAGCTGTTCATTAGTAAAGTATAACTCATATCTATATAGCAAAATTGATGTGTCACTGTCACAGGCAGACCCATTCCTTCTAACGTGAAACGCTCCTAACAGTTCCCTCGCCGTTTGATCTCTGCTCTTGCCAATACTCTTAACTTGCGCTAAACGCGGCACTCATGAGCATGACTTAACATGCGCCGGAAGATGCGCATCATTACTTTTACCAATGCTAATGGCATGCTCTCTCAGGCGGTCGTTATTACACCGACCCGTTTGTCCAATGCAGGCCTTGCCACAAGCTTGATAGGCGCACGATGCATGCCGGTCTGGCGAGTGTTTGGAATCAGAGCGGCGTAGGCGAAGTTTATCCTTTTTCCAGCTTTTGCATCAATAGACAGTTGGTGTTTTGGCGCTCCTCTGTCTCTTTTGTCTGTTCTTTCTTCATGCTTCAAGCATTGCGCCAGAAATAACATGTTTAGCAAACTTTAGGCACCAACTCGCCCAGCAGCAAGCTATACTAAGGGACCTCTTTCTGTATAACTCTTCCTATGTGTAACGCCCCAACGAAACAGTACCCCCAGTACCCGTGTTGCGATGTGCTTGAATGTACAAGCTTGATAGGCGCATGATGCATGCTGGTCTGGTGAATGCATGGAATAAGAACAGCGAAGGGAAGAGCTCACAGACACCGCCGACTTGTGGCCGCTCTGTAAATCACAAAGCCATATGCCTTCGTATCTCTAGAACAGTGACTACTGACATGTCGATGGATCGAACAGCTATTACGGGTAGATGCTGCCGAATTATGGCCGTCACATATCGCAGCATGGTTTTGGAGCTGTGAGACAGCGACCATCGCGACGTCGACAACATAAATAGCCATTAATCGCCACTTGAGTTCGACTGACCACAATCCGACTTATTTGCGTAGAATATTAGCGGCCCAGTGTAACACGTGCCGCTGCAACGTAAAGAACTGGGGTTCGCCGTAAACACTGATTTTATTTCCTCGGAGAAGTGCCGCTGACAGTCCAAAGCAACAACCGGTGCAATGTTTATATCGGCACTGTCGGCGTAGACAGATATTACACGGATGTGTAATATCCGTCTTGCCATCCTCGCACTTCGTGTGCAGTCGTCAACTACCGATCCTACCTAGAGAAAATATGGCGTGGTCCAATACCGTCCATAGTATTTCGCCGCGCTTAATAACGAGTGTTGAGGCCACGTTTTATGTTCCTATGAGGCGTCTCTATGGTTCACTGGTTTTTGTTTGGCTCCTTTCGTCAGCTGCAATGCAGGAAATGAAATCCCGACCCTACTAGCCGATAATTTCTGTTAGACGCAAGACCCCTCCCTTGTTCTCAATCAGCTTTCGAATTTAAACGTCATGCCACTTCCTATGCAAAAAAAGTAAGAAAAGCGTTGAAACAGTGTAATGCTCTTTGTGCCTTGCAGCTGACCGTACTGTTGTACCTGGCCCGCTGTGGAGCGTACTGGATGTGGCGACGCAAGATTGACCCGGACAACGCGCTCATTCCGCTCTTGACGGGCTTCGGAGACCTGTGCGGCACCGGTTTCCTGCTGCTAGCATTCCTCTTTCTCGAAAGCATCCAAGACGACAGCGTCGCCGGATTTGTGGGCCTGGCCGCTAATCACACGACCGCCAGCTGAACTGCAGTGGACCGCCACTCGCGAGACCCGCGCTGGCTGGCCCACGTGCATTCTCGCGAGGCGTGCTTCGAGATGTGCAACGAAAACCAAGACGAGGGCGACCTGTGCTTGACGTGACGACCACCTATGTTTCGACAGCAATCGCGCACGGCCGTGCCACCGCCACGATGACTACTTACGCGGCAGCTCAACACAGTAATTACCGATGTAGATCTAACTGCACGGATGGAAAATAATTCTCGGTGCCGAACAAAATGTTTCCCCTGCATTTTCATTTCCAAACAAAAACTTGCGTGCTGTTCAAGCTCAAGCGTCCCGGACGAGTGTGCAGCGGGATATTACTTATTCGGCAAATAGAAGTGATCCCGCAGTCCACCATCAAGTGACCCACATGACATTCCTTATACCGCCCCCGGGATCGGCCCGCTTGGCCGTCACACTGTTTGCAGTCTTACGTGTGTCATTGCCGGGCTATAGAGGGAAGACGCGACGCTCGCGAATAATTGTGCCGAGAAGTGTCATCCATAGAGTTAGTTAATATGGGGACACATATGAATGATTCGGGCAGCGGTGTATAGATGGTGCTTCGGATTTTGTGTCATGCAAGAGACGAACAGCCTTTGATGTAGCGCGAAATGACATACGGACACGAGGAGGCACATATGGACACCGCACAGCGCTACTAGCAACACGTTTATTTTTAAAGCCAGGCCGCTTATAACTGTTCAAATGATTCACCAACAAGCCCACATTGCAACCCTCGTCGGCAAAAGACGAAGCACGACGCGAAAAAAAAATATGAGAACGCGACAACTTATTTAGAACTTTAATGAGCGTAAATGGCCTATCTACCGGCAAACTAATGCAAATGCGTTTTATAGACCATGCATCGGCGGGTCTAACCCAGACGGGGCTGCGCACACATTTTATTTGCAGCCATCACTGGACTGTTATTTTCTGGAAGGAAGCACAGGCCGCATTTGGGCGCGTCGCGTCTTGTCTCTGTTCCGGCTATATGACCCTGGTAATATGAAGGTTTTGTTGTTAAACAATGAGCAAGATAAAGAAAACAAAACTGGGCTAAATCTGACGGTAACAAGCAGTACATTTGGGCTTCATTTTGAAAACGTCGATTAAAATTGGTCAATCTCCAACTGGAACGTCGGCTCAAAAAACTGCTTTCAATAAAAAAAAATCAGTCATATTCTGGGCCTAATTGAATTGAAATGAGACAGACTCACTTTTAACCAATAGGGCGTGCTCGTTGAACACCTCGTGGCCAAAGCAACCAACACAGCCGCTACCAGTCCGTTTCACGTTTGACCATTTACACGTGTATCATTATTTTGTACCAAGGCGTTGCATTTAGTACGTACAAACAAAGACGCAGTTAAAAAGCCTCTAGCATTTCGCCTCCATCGAAATGTGACCTCCGCGGCCGGGATCGAACCCGCGACCTTCGAGAGGGAAGCCGAGTATCGTATACAATGGCTACACCAGGGCAGCAGACTTTTTGCAATACTTCAGAGCAGCGGCAGAAGACACTATTCCAGCACTTGCACACGGAAACGCTCGGTTTTATAGTGCAGCGCGTTCTCCAGGAGCAGGAGCATAAGTGAAATAGCGCATGCGCAGCGCATCAGGAGTCCACATCAGGGCTTTGTTTTCACGTATGGTACTGGTGGTTGTTCTCCCCACGTGACTTGGTTGT
>JALIZH010030953.1:0-106288 GCA_030522465.1 Rhipicephalus appendiculatus | reverse complement strand
CCCATGAGATATCTTTCCAATAGAAAAAATGCAGACGTATTTAAAGCTCTGTCGTTCTTCTACTTGACCCTAACTGCCGCTGCTATCGTCGTACAATAGGGACTAAGCGAAACCTTCAGCAAATGCTTGGTGAACATTCTCTAAACACTCAGCAAATCCTTGAGCATATACTCGGCAATTAGTAAATACACGTAAACATTCGGCTGATTCTCGGCAGATACTTCCGTAAATACTCCACATTGATTCACTCAATACTTAGTCCATTATGCACCAAACACCCATCAAAGGTGACCGACAACATTTGCAGCATATTCAGGCTTATTCTTCTATGTGTCAACCAAAATCCTTCCTTCGGCAGCAAACATCTGATTATGTAGTTATTATATTCACGCAAATTTGCATTCAAGAGGTAGACTGTTTACCTTGTAGCTGAACTTCTACTAAACATCGATATGGTCAATGGGTCAAGACAGAAAGAACTAATCATAGAAAAGTACTGATTTTTGCATAACATATCGCGCAATAGTCGTTCATTAATATATCACCATAACCTGTCGAACGCTCAATCTCTGTGAAGACAATCTGGCGACCTGCGAGATAAAACGGTAGGAGCAATATTGCGAGCATCTTCAAATTGTGTTACGTTAGACACCCCTGTACCGCGGAGAAATAATTAGCTCGCCTCATCATCATCTGTATGCTAGGTAAATGAGCTGTGGTGTGACCCACTACTTCTTACGCCCATACAGTCATTTATTTCTTAATCAGATACAGAAAACTGCAGTCTAACCTTATTCGACAAGGCGCGCAACTTAATTTAGAAGGCATCAGTGAAGAAAAAAAAGTTTTTCACGCAACTTTAAAAACAGATTACACGACGAGACAAAAATTTGCGAATCAACACGCGAAGCCACCTCAAACAAGCTAACAAAAAAAACAGTTTAGTTGGAGTGCCTTGGGCTTCCAATTTTTCCGCTGGTCGAGCTTTTCCTTTTTTCTCATAGCGCAGAAGAGGCCCCCCTCGGGTAGGAAGACTAATTAAAGGAGGATTTTGTAGCCACTTAAGATGCCAGATTCCTCAGTCTGTAAGTGTGCTTTTGAAATCAAATGCGCTGCAGTTGTTATATTTTATTTTTTTTAGTTTAGTGTCCTAAGGGTTTACTAATAAGTGTACCAGAGTTGAAAAATGATGGTGGAAACTCGATCACTGTAGCTAATTTATTATTAGGCTTGCCTCCCAAATTTACTCGGTTCGCCATCCGTATCGATTCACGGCCCACCACAGGCACATTTTTTTGATCAAACTAATGAGTCACAAGCTCCTCGTATGATGTGTAAATACTTTGTAAAACAACGTTGGAGCTAACACTCCATCACTGCTGCTTTTGGTATTTGGCTCGTGTTCAGAGAGTCTGTAACCACAACAATTGCGGAAGAAAGAAGCATTCTTTTTTTTTTCGCATGGCAAATATGACTGTTAATACAATTGTTACATGCAGGGCGCCGTATTATTACACACTCACATGAATAATATTGATTCGTAGTTTCGCCTATTCTGTGCGATAACAGTGACTGGGGATACGGTGCCGTGAAATGAACGCGATGAAATAAAACAACAGGAAATTTATGAGAAAGCCCATGTTGAAAATTTCGAAAACTTTACACACCAGAGAAGTCAAAGAGAAGATGGACGACTGAAACAACGTTTCTACACATCTTACCCCATTTGCTTAGAAGTTAGGCGTTGAAACATGCGCAAAGCTAAAGCAAAAATTTGAACATCAGTGCTGATTTCGCTGCACTTTCAGCACCCAATAACTGCTGGTTTCACGCACACAAGATTGAAAGGTAGACAGAACGACGGAAATAAGTAAAAAGGGTGTTCGTAGTTTTAATAAAGCTGACGAATACGCAGAATTTATTTATAAAATCAAACAAAAACATGTAAACAGAGAACAGAAGGTAAAGCTCTTAAGGCTGCCGATGCTGTCTCAAATGATTGAAATGATTATATGACAGCAAAAAATTTCAAAGCATACGTTCAGGAAAATCTTTGCGCATTTAAATTCACTATGGCAATTTTTTTTATATTTCTGAATTGAAACAATAGCCTTAACCTACTTAGCGTTCAAAGAACATGCTCGGAGCTATCGCATTCAAGATCGCTAAGCCTCCGTACATATCGAAAGCATCTGGACTCATTTTCGCATATTGGGCAACTTGTGGAATAGTTGTATAAAGTTTAATATGTGAAGCATGCTATGTCCATGGAACGTAATTATATATAGTTTTTCTTCATCTAGCAGGGGGCCCGCTATGCCACGAAGCGTGAACTGCCAGAAATGAGCCTTTGCTAATGTCTCCAGTGGACGGGACAGTTTTGCGCCCCATATAAGGTGCAGATGAGTCCAAATTGGCATGCTCGCTGGATATAACACTACTTAGAGCAGTAGAACTGAAAACGAGGCACACGGAGAGGACAGAAAAGGACGTCCCAGTGTCCTTGTCTGGACACTGACAAGGACAGCGACGTCCTTGTCTGTCTGCTTTTTGTTCCTCGTTTTCAGTCCCAATCCTCGAACCAGTCTCAGTTAGGACAAGAGCACAGATTACACAGGCGCAGACCGTAGCCGTAGCCGTAGGCGCCGTCGCTCAGTGGAAGATAGATGCTAGAAGTGATCGTTAACAGGGACCATCGTTGACGTCGAAGTTTCGACAAGAGAACACCTCTTCCTGCCATCCCATGTTAGGAAGTTGGCTATTAGCACATTGCCTGCTCAACAATTTTTCCTCACTCCCCACCCCAGTAAACGTCCTATCGCACAGGCACCGTTTCCAGTGACAGTTTCCGCCTAACGATTTCTCATCACCGCTTGTGTCTACAAAGTCATAAATTAAGCACGCGCTTACAGTGTCACGAGGAAAGCGTACACATTCGCTGATCATACAGCGACGCAGAACGCGACGACAATCGATACCATTTAGGGGCCCCGCGTGCGTCGACGTACCTTTCACTGAAAGTGGGTCGAATCCCCTCGCAGCGCAAGCTCTGGGTCCTCGTATACGAGATGCGCTGCATTCTAGTCCGACTGCATTAGTGTGCGTTCGCTAAATTCAGCACAACAGGTTCCGTGCTGTCTGACGTCATAAAACTGCGATGCTTCTATATTGCACGTTAGCATGTCAGTCGTGTTTTCTGCAAAATATTTGCCGCATATACGTGTAAGCCTCGTTCTAGGATGCAACACATTCTATCAAGCAGTGCCTTCAAGCTACACCCGATAACTGCAGTTTATAGCTTATGACCACCCGTATTCATCATTACTTAGAGCAATGTTTTCTCAAAATGCGTAACCCAAATGTATTGTGACGTCGCGCTCCTTTCCATATGGTAGTCAAAGCATACGAGCTGCTTATACTTAATTCGGCAGAACATTTTCTCACTGCGCACCGGCTAGTACAGCTACCACAAACGGTACTCCTTAGGTCTGCGTAAGCATATTCGTTAGTTTCCTCGTAGTCACATTCGTAGGCATATTCTTAAACGAAGCAGCGCCTGTCTACTCAAAGGACTGCTTCAATAGCTCTGTGCGCCTCGGTGGTACAGTTGTTGCAGTGTTTGGCTGCTGACCAGAGAGCCGTTGATTCGACCCCGGCAATATTTGAGAGCCCCGGTTTACTGTTTGATGTCGCTGTGCGTTATAGAGCTCCAGATAACGTCAATTTCCGGAGCCCTCCGCTGCGCCATGCTTCGTATCCATGACGAGTAGCTTCAGGTTCATATCATGAAATTGGCTGACGCATAATAACCATTGTTCTTGTGCTACGCATACACACATGCGTAGTAGTAGTAGACACATGCGTAGTAGCAGTAACAGTAGTAGTAGTAGCCGAGGAACAAAAACCTGTTTTATCAAAAAAAAAATATCGACGTGCTTCAACCTCAGCCCCCGGATGGGGTAAGGGGATAAACACAGAGTTTGTACGGCAGGCTTGTGCCCTATTCCAAAGTCCCACTGGCACTGGCAACTAGCTCATCTCTTTCGATCAGTCGTAGCGATATTCCAGGGCCAGGCTTGACAGCAGTGCGTATACCCTTCGGGTATACGCACTGCTCCCCCCCCCCCCTTCTCTGCACACTACCATGTGATGTGAAAGAGTGTTGGTGTTGCTCTACAGCCCCGACACAAGTCTCTATGCATGCCGTTAGATGCCGTAAGGCACATCGGTGGAAAGTGTGCAGATTTATGTAGGTCCGTCTGTAATCTACGTATCATGGTGGCCTGCGAAGCGCTGAGTTTGCCATGCTGCAAGGAGAGATTTGTCTATTTCTCATACAGTACAGAAACCACTGCGCAACTAAATCAAATTGTGTGCCAACCCACTTTCGAGGGACAGAAAAATGAATGTTGTGAGCCCCATTTATTGCGAAATGTTGGACACGGAATGGATGTGCATGTTCTCTGACAAAATATTTCAAATGCCAACGTGTACGTGTATTCCCCCCTATCCACCTAATGTTTGATGGTATGCCTTGTGAGTTCGGGAGCAAGAGAAACTGAACTGACGCGTTCCTATTTCCGACATCCGCTTAGCTCATAAGGCTAACCTGGTTTCGTCTTGCGTAAGCTACCTCTGCCTGCAATCTGATGTTTCACGCCGTCGTGACGCCAGTCAGGACGTGATATGAGTTAGGAAGATGTGCAGTGAGCCATATTGGGTGTAAGAAGTTGTGCGCGCTTTCGTAATGCCATGACTTAAGTCTACTTCTCTCGAACAGAGGAATGTGTTCTATGTGCAATATGTTTATTATTTTTCACCGTTCTGTCGTTCTACAAAGAATGCCCTGCCCCACATTTCTTGCTGCCAATGACTGAACCTCAAAATGAATTCGAACCGCCATACAGGGAACACTCAAAATATAGTGGCACCATTCGGCAGCCTTTTTTGTCGTTGTCATTTGTCGTTTTGATGTTGAAACGCACAGACAAAAATATTTCAGCATACTATACAAACAACACATACCTTTACACCCTGCTCTGCTGTTGGGAGATAACTTTTTAGTACCCCTGCCTGACGTGCTAAACTTTCTAAAAGAATGTGGTCTTTTAAATAAGCTTTAGAACTTCTTCATCTCACTGCCCCCTTCTTAACACCTTGTGTCTGGCGCAGCATAGCCTTAGCTGCTTTTGCGCCATAAAACACCAAATTGAATAACTTTTTGTCCCACAGCCACTGTAGTCCTCGAGCTTGCTTTCGTTCTGTCCTCGCTTCAGTGCGCCAAGAAAAGAACTTAAAAAAGGTGCTAGATGGACTGGACAATCGCCCATTGTCGGAGGAACGGGTCTTAGGACACTGGCCGAGACCGTCCTCGGCACGCAAAGCATTGAGAGCTTTGTTGCGCTTCTTGCGGGCAACTGGTCTCAGAGACAGACTCTAAGCAGTGTCGTTTATCGTATTAGTGTTTTCCTTTTTTTCTTTTTTTTTTCTCCTTTTTATAACATCTCTTTTCTGTCATCTTTTATTCCCCTTACCCCCTTCCCCAGCACAGGGTAGCCAGCCAGTCTGAGAACTGGCTAACCTCCCTGTCCTTCCTTTTCTCCTCTTCCTCCTCCTCCTCCTCCTTTCTTCAAATCTTGACATTAGCTGCGTTCCTATCAAGAACGTTATGTCACACAGACAGTGCGCACGCGGTTCGTGGCCAAGGAATACCGAACATGTTATTCTCTCGTGGTGTTTCCTGTCTTTTGGGCACAATTTGTCACGCCAACAGTCTGTTCACGTGACGTCAGGAGGAAAAAGTCACAGTTTCACCGCAAGGGTGAAGCAATGAATGCGATAGCAAAAAATTGTAATGTTATACGAAGTGAGGCTGGCAGCTAACTCTTTTTGGATCCGATCTCACGCAACTCTAGAAAACGCTTGTTTAAGAGAATTCTCTTCGCGTTGAGAGTGCAGCACGTAGAAGGGTACACCGGCCCCCCCGCCGTCGGCCGCCGAGAAGGGGAGATAACGCGCGCGCCCGCGCCCGCGCTCGTAAAATCGAACGTCGCCCCCCCCCCCCCCCGCCCGTTGTCGGCCGCCGAGAAGGGGAGATAACGCGCGCGCCCCCGCTCGTAAAATCGAAGGTCGCTCGAGGGTCCCCCCCCCCCTCGCGTCTTTTTTCACGCTCACGAACGACGGGCGGGCCCGGTTATATATATACATATACATATACGGCAAATGACGCCGACGCCGACGCCGACGGCGAAAACCAGCCGCGAGTGTCCATATAATTGCTATCGCAATAATAAGCTTTCTGTTGGCCCCTATACGAGGGATACCACTTGCGAATTGTCTCCTACCCCGCTATACCATGCAGTTTCACCCCCTTTATGGCTTGTCTCGCATGACTATCATGCACGATCAACTGATTTCACTTTGTTTTGAGCGTTTCCGACTGCGCAAGCGGATATAACAGCGTTTTGACGAAAAGCTCCTAACACTGATAGACTCAACGCTTAGAGCTGAGATTTTCCAAGTGTTTTGTGAAGAAATAAGTGGCGAGGAGGAAATAGCGCCTGTAGGAAGGGTAGTGCAGGCAAGAAAGAAACCACTTTCTAGTCCATAAACTTAAAGTGGTTTAAGAAGCCCTTTAAAATGAAATACGCGCACTATACAGGACGATCATACGTCTGAAAAACGAAATGCCCCAGATACCTTGCACTTAGAGGATCGATTTATTGCGAAGCACTCGGTGAGTAGCTGCTTATGCCGAACTTTGAGCCAAGGCTTAGGAGGTGCATCAACGTCAATGTGTAATTTAGGTACCTACGTGCATACTTGAGCGCTTACTACTACTACACTGCCGTCTGAAGGGAAGTTCTTTGTCTGACGTAACGCCAGCACTCCGGTTAGTACACAAACGTCATTATTATCGAAGGGAAGCGTAAGCAGCATTTGTTGGCGTAATCCTGCGGGGACAAGCAACTCTAAACAACAGTTGGTTGAATCATGGAATTGCGTATGTAGAAGTTTCCATGCTACATTAAAATCACCAACTTTAACAAACTGAAAGCCTTCCTTTTTCTTCATCGACCAAATGTGCCATTTAAAGTTTTAATGTATATTTTCACTGTAGTGAATTGATATCGATTATAAATCACCTGTGGCACATACCCGCATACCATTAGCCGTGGTATGCGATGATACGCCACACGGAATTTGGGAAACGGTTTCTTGACGTATTCGACATACGCATAATCTTGTTCATGTTATAACCTGCCACCCATGTTAGTCATGGGCCAATTTTTAGGTGTACCAAATTAAGGAGGCGACCACGTGACACCGAGACGTAGGCGGCTAATTAGAGAGACCGACAGACAGACAGAAATGGTCAAATTTATCTTGGTTCCCAAAGAAATGTTTTAACTTTAAAAAGACATCGCAAAGCGTGTAAGGTGCCCTCAAAAGTGAAGTACACTATGGTCTCGGGTACCCTTTCAAACTGTTATTGCGATAGAAATTATATGGACAATCTCGGCTGGTTTTTGCCGTCGGCGTCGTCGTCGCCGTCATCCCCCGTATATGTATATATATAACCGGCCCCGCCCATCGTTCGTGAGCGTGAAAAGACGCAAGGGGGGGGGGTCCCTCGAGCGACCTTCGATTTTACGAGCGCGGTCGTCGCGGGTGCGCGCGCTATCTCCCCTTCTCGGCGGCCGACAGCGGGGGGGCCGGTGTACCCCTCTACGTGCTGCGCTCTCAACGCGAAGAGAATGTGGTGAGCAGTGTCCCTGGAGCGGCCGTATGCTCATAAACCAGCGTTTTCTAGAGTTGCGTGAGATCGGATACAAAAGAGTTAGCTGCCAGCCTCACTTCGCATAACATTACAATTTGTTGCTATCGCATTCATTGCTTCACCCTTGCGGTGAAACTGTGACTTTTTTGTTATGCACTCAACTAAATCGCTGTTGTAACCATACCTGGCGCTTCCTGACATCCGAATGCATCAGCTAGTTCACTTGTACAATACCAAGGAATACTCAATGCATGCTATCGTCTGTGAAGCCTAGTAATATTATACTGCACGCATAACACGTAAGATCAAATTGAATTCCCATATGCTGGAAGTTGTCTAGGATTGTATTTTCGTTTTCTTTTTGATCTACCAGAAGTCTATTGTAAAATCCACTCCCTCTTCATTATTTTCCAGCTTTCTAACCCCATCCTTTAATTCATTGGCATTGCCCAGTCGGCTTGCTTCACCTGCTTCCTTCAATTTGTCGCGATGAAAAAAACTGTATATGCCTGCATCACGCGGCTCGGCTTGCTTTTCGCTGCTTACGTTCAGCCCAAAGTTCTTTTGCAGTAGCAGGAGGAGTGTCTAGACACGATAGCTTCCTTTGCAATGTTCTGAAATCTTCCTGCCCACAAACTTGTCTTAACGTGACGCAGATTATGACAAGCACTGACTGTCCAATCATTTCTATGCAGAAACGAGCGTCAAAAGTGATGTGAGAGCAGATGACACTTTTTGAGAATCAGAACCTCTTTCGTACTGGCGATAAAATATGGCTTAAAGACATTCATATGCAGCGACGGGGACCTATAAACAGAATACCACAACTGAACTACTCTCTTGTGGATTCGATAACATGTGGATAAAAGCATAACAGCATCGTTATTACTGTAGTTGGAGATGGCATGTCTAGGACAATTAAGCATCTGAAATAGATTGTACAAAATTGTTTTTAAACATTGATGAACCATAGTAGGGCAAACATTATATTAAATATTGGCTAAACAGACGAAATAAGCCTATATCAAAAAGGGGTACGTCGAGAAGGCGTAATGCTATCCAGGCACAATTACATTCAAGTGAAACCACATTGCTTTCGTCGAGACGCAGTTTTCTGTTCAGTCTTCCTGGGTTCAAAAAAAAAAGCATAGGACATGTCATCCTGATTAAAGTTGTTGCGGGAGCATCCATTGAACAGAGCCGTTCGAGGAAGTTCGTGTCGGGAAGCAGGGTACGCTTTGAGCTGCCTTTGAACCCGCCCCTTCCGTTTAGAAGTGGGGCATGCCTTGTCCACTTGTTTTAAACAGGAGAAGGGTGTGCCACCGGGTGGCGCGTTTAGCCTGGTGCTGTGAAAATGAATTTCATACTAAGTTATCCTATGCACCATGTTCCACGCATTATACATATACGAAGAGTAGATTTGTTTAAAATCCCGCGTTGTTGCTGTCTCTGAATGTCATGCATAGCTTATTTTAATAGGGAAGCTACATAGGCCGAAGAAAATGGTTTTATATTAAACTAGTAAAAGCACATTAAGTATTCTGTTCACATACACACGCGTAAAGAGAATGATGGCTGGTACGAGAAACTGCTAGAGCACTTTCTTGTGGTGCAATGTCAGTCAGCAAAGAACAGTCTATGTCGACACTGTTATAGACACTCGTCCGATATTCATTCCACACATAAAACAATTCAAACCCACATGCGGAAAGATAACGAGCTGATTGAAAATTGTGTCGTATACAACAAGGAAAATTAATAGAAAATGTCAGTTGCACTTGTGTAAGAGCGTGTCAGCTCACGTCTTGGCTACGGTGAGGTAATTTTTTTAATGGTTGGCACCCAGTGCTTTCTTTAAACATCCTTCATTCTGATGGCAATTCAGGTAGGCATACGCCTTGCCCCCCGAGGCCTTCAGGACAAGTCCTGCGCGAAGTCCTTGTGTCGGATCAGATAGGCGGCAGCTCGATGTTCATCGTTCATATGTAGTGTTGATCATTTCGTCAAAGGAAATTCACACAGTGTACATTAATGTATTTCGGCCTTTAAGCTAGTGTTCCCCATTTTACTGTAACCGACTAACAGTGAGGCAATCATTCTCACTGCGTGCGTGTGAGACAGTTTAATAAAGAAATGAATGTTCCTCTATTTAGGCACAGTACTATGCTACACACGCGCACACGCACGCACACGCGTGCGTGCGTGTGCGTGGGTGCGTGCGTGTGTGTGCGCGTGTATGTGTCCACCAACACACACAAACTCGCACGAACTGCCCCTTCAGTGACAGTACCTGTCTCATTCGAACACACACACGCACACGCACAGTCGTTGGCGCGTTCTGTGTGGCTCTTCAAAAGCCACACAGAAGGCACAAAAAACACAAATTCCTATCGTTTCCCAGACTTCAAGATAAAATAATGTTTCTCTAAATTTGGCCCCAAGGTGTTGAATTCACGTTTGGGCTCTTTTATGCTACAAACCGTCAATTCTTTTCTGTCTTCGGTGTTGTGCGCACACTAGCATCTATCTTTATTGCAGAGGCCTGTGAATTAGTGAGCAGCGACAGGAAATCTGCAACACTAGAATGCTCCTAATGGTGTCTATATTTTCAGGCCTTCACAGCTTTCCTGAAGTCCGAACGTGATTACAAAAACACGAAAAACCTGCATTATTAACCTTAATTCACTTTTCTTGCTATGTTTACACATCGAAAAAAGTCGTAGTATATTCAGTAACTAGTTTTAGAGTCTTCCAACATCTATATCAGTAAAAACGTGTAACGCTACCATAGTCATCCACCCCAAAGATTTCAAGCCTTGTCTCCAGGACATATTTACGATCTATTCGCCAGTGATGTGAGTGACTCAACCCTTGATAAACTCTACGTTATTCAGCAGTACACGAGAAGTTCAACACCTATAACTCATATTCCACAGAGAGGAAATGCGTCCCGTATGGCAGGCTACCCACATAGCACACATTTCTACCTGTTGAGTGGCGATCAACCTCGCTTCCTCTATAAATCATGCGACACATGGACGGTCCTTCATTTTTTGTTAGTTCAGGGAGGGCGGAAGTAAAAGGCCAAAGAGAATACTTCCCTAGAGCATACAGGCAATGCATTTTCATCCACGTGGCCGTGTTTACTGGAGTAGAACTGTTTCCTCAGCATAAATTAGACTTAAGGTTTTCAGAAAAAATGTCTGTCTTTGCTATTAGGCTCACAAAATAGATTCGTAGCGCACTCTTTCGAGATGCCTGTTGTTGCGACTTGTGTTAGCCAGAGCACATATTGCCCACCACTTCCGTAGAAAGTTACTAGTAAGGCACCAGTGTCATTTCCATCAACATGTTTTACTTATTAATTCAAAAGCATTCATTTCATCTTGCTGTGGTACCACAGTTTTAATGTCATTATTTTAGCAGCATACATGTCTTACGCCCTTTATGCCAATTACTTCAAGGCCCTTTCACAAATGTACGCTACACCGACATGTTTTTACTATGTTTTCCGTTACCACGTAATGCTCATCATGTCTGTAAAGCCATTTGGTCAAACCTGGCTCTTCCACCAATGTGTCTTGGGCATCATCAAGTGTGAACGCATTAAACAAATCTTACTCATTACATTTGTTCTTTTATATTCCGCTTTGCGCAACTACCGCATATTATTAGCCCTTCAGGAAATACGGCAGGGAAGTCTCCAACTAACGACGTTCATATCCGGGAGTGCGAGGGATAGTCATATTTAGAGCATTAGATGCCAGGGACATCTTGCAGGAAACGCAGCATCTGTGCAGCTCCATTTGCTGCAGATATTCTGAGACAAGGACACTTACAGCGTACACCGTCTAGCCGGCACACTGACACATATCGTAAGGTACGGTGCAGAGAAACTGCGTCTCGGCGTAGCCGTCACTCTATGGAAAATGCACAGCTTTCGTTGACACTGCGCATGCAGTAAGAACAGGCGTTGTCCATTAGGAAGCACTTCCGTATTCCTGGGCTTTTCTCAGGACAACACCATACATGGCGTTACAAGCATCTCGCATTTGGTAAGCACCGCGAAATACCCCGTGTCCTTTTTCTTCCGCGAAGGCTGGTCCCTTTGAGATCAACGGGAGCATTTGCTCAGCTCACTTTTTGCAAACATATCTGGTTAGTGTAAATGTTCGTTTATACTGCATGGCAAACGGGAGTATTTGGGGCGTCTTTTGGGCCAGACAGCGATAATTGACATCTGGCTTGCTTGCGTTTCTTTTCTAGAAAACAGTGCGACCGCTACTTTGGTCTCAAGAGTGCTATATCGCGTTGATGGCCGTGCGGCGTTCGCGACCGGGAAGTACCGGGTGTGCAAGTAACAGAATAGCATGCGAGGTAGAGTGCAATTACTGATGTGTGGCAGAAAAGCCGCCTCAAATACACTTTTTGTTTTGTCTTACAGTGTAACATGTCCGTGATAGCTGATAAAAGCTAGAGAATAAAAGAAAATACAAAGATTTATGTCCACTGATGAACAGCGTCCATTCGCATGTTGCAGGTAATATTTTCTTCTTCTAAAGCTCCGTACACCACAGCATTGCAAGAAATTTATATTTCGAGAATGAATGAACAGACTTCCTACGATAATTATAATGGCACAGCTCTCTAGCAGCGACACGCTGTAAGGCACTGTAGCAAAGCAATATTTACTTGGTTATATAAGCAGTCAAGGATAAATACTGAAAGACGCGGGGTAAAACAAGTCCCTATAAACGTAATCCCACACGTACATTTCACTGTGGAATTGAAGTAACAGTGCAGGATGCCATAACCGTCTCCAGCTTCAACTTTTGGTTTTGTTTGGTGCTTCAATTTGACAATCGAAGTGTCAAAAACAGTATAGTCATAGCTCGGGCATGACATATCTTCGACACCTCTGTCCGCCTCTGTCCATAGTTTGGGCCGGTATCACAGTGAAAAATTGTCGACCAGTTATCAAAATGTTTTGTTTATTCAAAGACAAACAAGGTATTTTGTCCGCTGCGCACAAGCTGAAAGGAAACACTGTCTCGATACGTGAAGACTTTTCCCCTGCAACGAGGCAGGCTAGGCGAAGACTCCTCGCCCTTGCTAAATTTTCCAAGAAGCCGTTCAAGTTGTCTGTGGATAAGATGCGCATGGATAATGATTTGCATGCTTGGTCATGCGACTAATAGCTCTGTACAGTGGCGGTCAAAATTTTACGGACCACGGGAGCGCGTGTCAAACAGCACCGCGGCGCCTTCTGACGGATGCGTACGAAGCTCGAGAGCGCGCGACACGACACGTGTGCAGATTGGTATTGCGCCTTCGCTTGCTTTGAGCGAATTATAGCGGTCTTCACCTGACTGCTATCACGCGATGACATGTTTGGGGCTTTGGAAAGTTTTGCGAAATACGTAGTAAGATCATAAGCGAAATTCAGTACACCACAACTGCATTATGCGCTTGTCCGAGGCCTATCATACTTGCTTATGCGTACTGTGGTACCAGACACACTTAAACAGAGTGTGTTATATCTTCTACGACGTTATCTTTGTGCGATACGTGTTGCCACACCCACTCTTTTCTGTTTTCATGTTGCAACCCCATTGCAATGTAGCTGCTGCTTTGCGCGGAGCGCACACAAATGACTGGGGGCAATCTAGATAATCTTAGAACCTCCCGATACAATTCCTTGCTCAACGCGAACATGAGAGTTAGTTCTGCAACTTACGAGACCGCTAGCGCTAACGCTGCTATCTTCGATGATACATATATAAAAGCCGACGCGCTAAACCACTCGTCAAATTATCGACGGCCGACGCTTTGTTCGCCGGTATCAGTCGACAGTGTGTATTGCTTGTAAAGTGACGTTTCGTTTTCCTGGCACAGGTTCGCCCAAAGAAAAAGCTCAGTCTTGAAACCGCCGACTACTCCCTTCGTCCTCGTCACGACCCCGTGACAGTATTTAGACCGTCCTTTTGTTTTTCATTCATCCATGTATTTGAACTAGGCTCTCCAGTACTAGCAGTCAGTCGCAGCAATACGTATTAAGCATGCGGAACGCCGCGCGCATCGTCTTCGACAAATTCCCCCTGATTTCCAAATTGAATGAACTATGTAGCTTTCTATAAAAACAGTCTATAGACTTGTCAACAGTCAAGCTTTTTCCTCTCTTGTATAGGCAATCATGATGGTTGAAAGTAAAGACGGGAAAGTCCTCAATAGCCATTTCTCGGTTATGCATATTCGCAAGAGCAAAAAAAAAAAAAACACACACACAGGCTGCTTCAAAACCATAACCCAAACCCACGCTGTGAACAGTACAGCTGCAGGCAGGGTTGTCGTTGGGTGGCCATGAAAAGGCGCCAGAACTCACGGCAAAAGTAGCCAAAGTAGCCATGTTACAGTGGCGTAGCCAGGGGGTGGCACACCGGGCACGTGCCCCCCCCCCCGAACTTTTTTTTCGCCATGGCATACAGAGCGAAAAATGACCATTTCAAGGAGGTGCCCCACCCAAAATCAAAAAGGTGCCCCCCCCCCCCCCCACCCCCTCGAAAAAAATTTCTGGCTACGCCCCTACCATGTTACTTGATATTATCGCCGAATTTCTAGCCAAATAGAACAGAAGCGGTATTATCAACAGAGTCTTTAGTATTGATGAATAAATAAAACCATTTTGAATAAGTAAAACAACAAGTTTAAAAAAGAGCCATGGCGCCAACTGGAAATTTTCGTCGCCAACGGGGTCCAAAAGTAGCCAATTTGGTGCAAAGTAGCCACCAACGGCAACCTTGGCTGCAGGCAAATCATGCTTATTTCCATGAATTGAAACTCGTTTTCTCGCCATTAGTAACATCCCAGTGAGCGCGTTCAGACCAGGTATACGTCCGTCCCGTGACGCGATGAAAGAGACACGGCTCAGGATTGATGGGTCGGGCCGTTTTTCTTATTCATGAGGCAAATAGAGATATCGAGCCCAGTATACCGGGAACAGCCACTGAAAGCTTCACTACACAGCGCATGCATGCATGAATGCGAGAAATCCCTAAATCTACATTCGTGCACATCCGTTCCATACACCAGCGACGTCTTCTAAAGAACATGAGATGCGTATTCATAGACGCTGGAGATGGACGTGCTTTCGGTGCCTCTTACCTAGACATAAATTACGTTTTCGCTCGAGCTCTTCAATCATGCCGGAGTCGTTACTCTTTGTTGGCTTTGCACGCTTATATTATGCGAACGGGGCTATGACCGCTTGTGAGTGTATATAGTTAGTTGCGTTGGTTTTCTTGACTGCCACGTGCTTGTTTTTTTCCCCTGCAATAAGCCGTTATGAGAAGATAAAAACGCGCGTGCCATCTTCATCTCATTGGAGATTAGGGTTCCAACGGTATCCTCTTCGAGTGTGTACTAGTGCTGGCGTTGCACACATTGATGCACTACTTAGCTCCACTTAAGTTCGCGTATGGAATTACCTGAAGTGCTTCCCGGGCTTTCGGTACTGCCAGAACACTTCGCTGTACTCATGGTTAGCGTCTATATTTCATGACGGAGTTCTTGCAACACGAAACTTTATGGGCTTAGGCGGCGCGTGTATGTAGTTGCTGCTGATGGGCCAGGCGTGCGCATGCGCAGAAAGCCGTCTTGGAGTTGCCACCACTCTACGGGAATTGCGCCTAATCTGCAATGCGTAATCTGCTTTCTTAGTTGGCCTCCGAGGCGTTTCTCACAGTGCAGTCGCAGGCTGTGTGGGATGAACGGGGTGCCATGATTCTTTATTGCTGCTGCCAGCAGGAGCAGCCTCGAGAAACTCATAGCAAAAGCCGACTATGAACAATGGCATTATCTTCACTCTCGTAGTATCAGCATTGCGACAACTGTAGACACGTTTGCGATTAACGGGGATAGAGCTCTTACTCTCATATCTTCATATGCAAGAACACTGTTTGTCCGTTTAGATAAGCACTTGCCTGGAGCGGCACTGCTTGACCCTATAAGGAATTATCACAATGATGCAATCTTCACTGTCATCGTGAGATCGCCTTTGCCTGCTACACTTAAATGTCCTTGATGCTTTGCCGAAAGCTTTTTGGGGGGCGTTGCTGCCACCTCACTGGCGAGATGCGTTTACCATAAGCGGGAATACGCGTTTATCATCGACGCTGCAATATTTTCGTACCAACTCTCTCATTTGTATAGGTTAGTTTGTGACTGCACGCATTACTTCTGTGTATATGTGGTCATTGCATATATGACCTGTATACCTGGAGTAGCAAGCCTGGCGATAAACCAGGCTAAGGCTAACATATCCGGGCGTACCATTAAAAATTTCTATCTGTTTATCTGTCTATCAATCAATCTATCTATTTATCGTACCAAATTCACGTGCCATCGCCCTGTGAGTGCAATCGTAGATCACGGGTGCCAAGCACACCCTTACGGAGTGGTAGTCCGCTACTATCTCCATATTTCAAGACTACTTAAGAAATCCGTGCGTAATTCTGAACTTGTTTGTTGGCGTCCCACCAGCGGAAAAGGTGTTCTTCCGTCCATCATAATTCATTTCTCTTTATGCCATAACTATTGCGCTAATCTTCAAAACAACAATTAATGTCCTCGATGCCTTTATTGGCCTAATTGTTTGTTGGATTGACTTAGTTGTCTAATGAAGACTACTGGACACAATACACCACGAATCATTAATCACGACGCAGGAGCAGTTGCCCAAATCAGGAGAACAGTTTACACAAATGTATGTAAAAAAATGACTGATGAACCAAAAATGACCGCTGACAGAAAGCGGGAAGCTTGTCTCACCTAACAAAAGAAGTGAATCTAAGTTTTTGTGCCGTTTTTGTATACTTGCAGAACAACAACAATGTATTCAGGCAGAGCGATCACGTTCACAGCACAAAACCGCTTAGCCGCAAACCATAAGCCTATGTCGGCCCACTGACTTAACTAAACGCTCTCGTTAGAGACTTCAAGGGAACTGGATTTAGTTTGTAAGCCCCTTAGAGTTTTATTTTCCGTGCGGCCGTATAATGCCTTGCCATTGGCGATGCTTATACAATGTTTCCATCCTGAATACATGCTGGCGGAAGATGACCGGCATTAACTGAACGCAAGGACAAATAGCACAATGTGAAAACTTTATTTAAAAAAACACTTCCCCATCTCCCGCTAAAGGGGAACCATGTGTGGATGCGAAGCAGCGGGGAGATGGTTAGCTTGAGCGGGAGAAACCTCGCCGCTCTCGTTTCGCGGCAGCGGCCCGGGCGCTCATCCCGGCGCTGCACAGGAGAGAGAATGAGGCGCGCTCCGTCATTTTCAAACCGCGGAACTACCGTGGTGCTCCCAGCGGAGTATGCAGCTGTCGCACCACCTGTTGTGCGCGCCACTCCGTAGAGGATTCCTAGAGGAGAGAACGGGGGGGGGAACCGTAGCAGAGGAGAGAGAGGCGGAGTGGACGTGCATGCGCTGTGGGGGTGTGGGACGTGGGAGCCGCTCCGTAGAGTAGAGGATTCCTAGAGGGGAGAGAAAGGGGGGTAAGCGTAGGAGAGAGGCGGAGAGGACGCGCATGCGCTGTGGGGATGCGGGCTCCGTAGAGTAAAGGTTTCCCAGAGTAGAGAAAGGGCAAAACTTTGGTTTGGGCGAGCTGGTTCATCGTTGAACTTCTTTGTGCAGCGCTAAGGGACACACGGATAAAGACACATAGTAGGCACCACGGGCGCTGTACTTACAACTGAACTTTATTGTCTTTTCCAATGCATTTTTATATGTGCCATAATCGCTCGTTTTGACAGCCACGTTTTCCTGGAACTAACAAGCAGCGATAAACAAGAATCATAACCATGTGTCTATCTAGCAAAGGAATTCCCACGGAGCATGCGTGCAAGAAAGTAAAATAACAACTGGCGAACGCTTCGCGTATACAGGGCATAAAAACGATGAAAATTCACATGACGCTTCGCGTATACAGGGCATAAAACGATGAAAGATTACATGACAAAAAAAAAAAAACGATATGTGCAAGTGAGAACCACCCCTAAATAAAACCTTTGAGATATTCAATTTCAGCGTCAGACAAGACGATTGAAGGCCTGCTAACGCAATTGTCACCTGCCCTATATATGAAAAAGGCTTCCATGATTTCGCGCTCAATTTTATCTTTCGCTTTCTTAAGGAACTGTGTACGTTGAAAATCAGGGGTACAACCACAGCGTTTGCAGTGCTCACCCAGAAATCCTCCCGATTGATTGCGCACGTTCAAATTATGCTCTCTAGCTCTATCGTTAAAACAACGGCCGGTCTGACCGATGTAGCGCCGACCACAGCTCAGGGGAATGCTGTAAACGACATTAAAAACGCACTCTGTAAACTTGTTCCGGTGTTGCGTGACACAAACACGCCGCTTCTTACCGTTAGTCAAAGCACACAACTTTGAGAGTTTGCAAGGAGCGGGAAAAACAACATGAACATTGTGTTTTCTTGCTATCCGTTTAATATTGTGCGATACTTGGTGTATATATGGTATGACCTTGACCGGCATGTCCGGTTTGTTAGGCTTGTCGTTTGGTTTCGCACGTTTAATATTTTGCAGGAGGCGCTACATCGGTCAGACCGGCCGTTGTTTTAACGATAGAGCTAGAGAGCATAATTTGAACGTGCGCAATCAATCGGGAGGATTTCTGGGTGAGCACTGCAAACGCTGTGGTTGTACCCCTGATTTCAACGTACACAGTTCCTTAAGAAAGCGAAAGATAAAATTGAGCGCGAAATCATGGAAGCCTTTTTCATACATAGGGCAGGTGACAATTGCGTTAGCAGGCCTTCAATCGTCTTGTCTGACGCTGAAATTGAATATCTCAAAGGTTTTATTTAGGGGTGGTTCTCACTTGCACATATCGTTTTTTTTTTTGTCATGTAATCTTTCATCGTTTTATGCCCTGTATACGCGAAGCGTCATGTGAATTTTCATCGTTTTTATGCCCTGTATACGCGAAGCGTTCGCCAGTTGTTATTTTACTTTCTTGCACGCATGCTCCGTGGGAATTCCTTTGCTAGATAGACACATGGTTATGATTCTTGTTTATCGCTGCTTGTTAGTTCCAGGAAAACGTGGCTGTCAAAACGAGCGATTATGGCACATATAAAAATGCATTGGAAAAGACAATAAAGTTCAGTTGTAAGTACAGCGCCCGTGGTGTCTACTATGTGTCTTTGTCCGTGTGTCCCTTAGCGCTGCCCAAAGAAGTTCAACGATGAACCAGCTCGCCCAAACCAAAGTTTTGCTAGAACAAATTTCTTATACAATGGGCCCTGTCCTATCAAGTCTCTTCCGCTCGGATCCTGCTATTGTGTGTGCCAACCTGATCGCTGTTACGACGTGTCAATCCAGAATTTTGTCCCTCTGCATCAAGCACAAGCAAGTTCCTCAAGAAGTTCAGATGTTATTTGGCGTCTTTCAGCCATCGTGGGGTCACTGCAAGCGTATCTGCAAGATACTGAAGTCTGAATATTGGAGGCAAGTGAGAATGTTTCAAGATTGGTTAAGAGTTCTTGTGCTAAACGGACAAGATCCTCTAAAGGAGTCCAGACGACTTGATCAATTTAAGAAGCAGGTTGCCATCTCTGTTGAGTTCCTCTGGCGTCGCGCCTTGTCAAGCTTTCCGTGCCGAAAAAAGGAATCCTGTGAAAAAGAAAGCACCCTGACTGTACTCGGTGACGCGATTATTCCCGAGGATGTCAGGGGCGTTCTGGAAAAGGGTCCTAAATTCAGTTACATGCCTCATGTACAGCGGCAAGGTTTGTTGGCAATGGTTCGACAGGTCGCTGATCGTTGCGGTTAAGAGTCAAAAGAAAGGGTTGTTTCAGAGAGTGTTGAACGTCTCCAACGATGCAACAGCTCGCAGAATTCGATAAAAAAGCCCCTAAAGAAGGTTTCAAGTGCCTTAAATGAGCGTCAACTTAGCCTTCTAGAGGCCGACAAGGAAGGAGGTTTCGTCGTAATGACGGACGCTCTGTTTCAGGAGAAGGCCTTGTCGGCAATCAGGAAAAATTTCAAGCAAGTTTCGTTCGATCCTCGGAAACAGACACGCCTCGTACTTCAAGCCCTGGATGATCTCAACCTCCAGAACCTCAGAAGACGAGCTAAGAAAGAAGAAAAGGGTGTCCTGGAAATATTTTTCACGGTTAAAACGCACAAACCTGAAGCCCCGCTTCGAGCCATTGTATCCGAAAAAGCGACTTGGCAGCGCCTCGTCAGCGGCTACCTACAAACGCAGCTACGAGTACTGGTGAAAGATGACCCGTTCGTCATTAGGAGATCCTCTGATGTCGTTCAACAGTTACAAAATTTGAACTGTGGAAAGTTCAACGAATTTTCTATCGACATAGAAGATCTATACTACTCTGTGCCGCATAAGGAACTGCTCGTGGCTATTCGCCAGAGGATCGAGGCTCATGGAGAGCTCGCGTTTTCGAGTGCTACTGGTGTTAATTGTGAACAATTTGTAACATTGTTAGAACTTTATTTGGGTTCTACCGTGGTCGAGTTCAACAACGAATTCTACGTACAGAAACAAGGAATCTGTATAGGTTCGGCTGTCGCCCCAGTCTTGTGCGATATCTTTCTGTCCGTGGTTGGAAGCCGCATCCAAGCGAGATTGCAAGACCCGTGTATTGTAAGCATCTGTAGGTATGTTGACGATTTTTTGGTGCTTTTGAAAGATGTTTCTGACCTCGATGCAGTGATTAGTAATGTCGTCAGTGTATTCCAGAATGAAGGGCAGGGTCTTAAGTTTACTTTCGAAAGGCCGGTAAACAATGAGCTTCAGTTTTTGGATGTTAGGTTGCGTTTTTCTGATAATCATATCTGTTGGTTATACAACCCAAGATCAAAAAAGGCCTTACTGCCGCACGGTAGCGCTCACTCGAAGCTAGTCAAGCGCGGTATTGCAAAGAATTGCTTGAACTCAGCCCTCAATAAGACTTGCACTCATGCTCTTTCCGAAAGTTTCGGTGCCCAAGTTTTGAGACTAAAGCGTGCGGGCTACCCCTCAGAACTTATCACTGCCGTTTGTGAGTCCCTCCTGCAAAATATTAAACGTGCGAAACCAAACGACAAGCCTAACAAACCGGACATGCCGGTCAAGGTCATACCATATATACACCAAGTATCGCACAATATTAAACGGATAGCAAGAAAACACAATGTTCAAGTTGTTTTTTCTGCTCCTTGCAAACTCTCAAAGTTGTGTGCTTTGACTAACGGTAAGAAGCGGCGTGTTTGTGTCACGCAACACCGGAACAAGTTTACAGAGTGCGTTTTTAATGTCGTTTACAGCATTCCCCTGAGCTGTGGTCGGCGCTACATCGGTCAGACCGGCCGTTGTTTTAACGATAGAGCTAGAGAGCATAATTTGAACGTGCGCAATCAATCGGGAGGATTTCTGGGTGAGCACTGCAAACGCTGTGGTTGTACCCCTGATTTTCAACGTACACAGTTCCTTAAGAAAGCGAAAGATAAAATTGAGCGCGAAATCATGGAAGCCTTTTTCATACATAGGGCAGGTGACAATTGCGTTAGCAGGCCTTCAATCGTCTTGTCTGACGCCGAAATTGAATATCTCAAAGGTTTTATTTAGGGGTGGTTCTCACTTGCACATATCGTTTTTTTTTTTTTTTTGTCATGTAATCTTTCATTGTTTTATGCCCTGTATACGCGAAGCGTCATGTGAATTTTCATCGTTTTTATGCCCTGTATACGCGAAGCGTTCGCCAGTTGTTATTTTACTTTCTTGCACGCATGCTCCGTGGGAATTCCTTTGCTAGATAGACACATGGTTATGATTCTTGTTTATCGCTGCTTGTTAGTTCCAGGAAAACGTGGCTGTCAAAACGAGCGATTATGGCACATATAAAAATGCATTGGAAAAGACAATAAAGTTCAGTTGTAAGTACAGCGCCCGTGGTGTCTACTATGTGTCTTTGTCCGTGTGTCCCTTAGCGCTGCCCAAAGAAGTTAGAGAAAGGGAGTGAACGTAGGGGAGAGGGGAGAGGACACGCGTGCTCTGTGGGGATGTCGGACGTGGGCGCCGCTCCGTAGGGTAGAGCATTCCTAGAGTAGAGAAAGGAGGTGAGCGTAGGAGAGAGGGGGGAGAGGACGCGCATGCGCTGTGTGGATGTCGGACGCGGGCGCCACTCCGTAGAGTAGAGCATTCCTAGAGTAGAGAAAGGGGGTGAGCGTAGGAGAGAGGGGGGAGAGGACGCGCATGCGCTGTGGGGATGTGGGACGCGGGCGCCGCTCCGTAGAGTAGAGGATTCCTAGAGTAGAGAAAGGGGGTGAGCGTGGAGAGGAGAGAGGGGGGAGGGGACGCGCATGCGCTGTGGTGGTGTGGGACGCGGGCCGCGGGAAGGAGGGACGGACTAAGCCGTGGTGCATGTAGAGGCTGTCCCCCTATAAAGACGAATAATCACATGGCAACATGAGGCGAAATTCAAAGCACGTACTGCCTCGTCAGCAAACCGTAGTTTTGTATCTTTCCTAATTACTTATAGGGGGGTCTTCAGACGTTACTGAAGCTAAGGGTGAAAAAAAAATATCTCGCTGCAGCAACTCTTGCTCACCTTCAGTGATAAAAGCTTTCAAGTTCTGAAAAATATCGACAAAATATTTATGTTCTGAGCAGAATAATGCACGTCTCTCTCAATAATTTCACACACATGTATGCAGTTTTGAAAGTTCTGGCTTTGTCCTCTCATTTGCTTAGGGGTCTGCACCATTTCTCATAGTTCTGCGGCTAGCCGGCGGGCGCCACTTATGTAAACGAATGGCGCGTGGTCTTCATCGACGAGCACATATAATGTACGTTTTAATTTTTCATATTGCAGAATTTCGCGAGGGCAGCCTTTTATATAACCCCTGATGAGTTTCTTTGGACCAGTCAGAAAGAAAGCGATAAAACACACAGACAAAAACGACAAGGAGACGACGAGGCATCAGCCAGAGCTCTTCATTTAGTTGTTTAAATGACCTCACGGGCTAATAACCCGCGACAAAAGTATATTGCAAGAGCTGCTGTTCTTGGTTGCTTATCTAAATAAAGACCGGATCGAAGGCTGGAATAAATCACCTCGAGTGAATTACAGCTGTCTTGTGCGGATCTGTCTTGCAGCTCCTCGCCGATGTAACGAACGTTTCAAGTACAGCGCGCATGGGCGGCTCTTAATTTGTTTCAAAGTAGTGCTGTCATATATGCTCGCACCGCGAGATTGCGATCAACCGGTTTTCAAGCATAGGGTGAGCTGTACTTAAGCAGCATTAGATGAACGTGAGTGACCTGAAATCTATTTTTAATGCCTAAAAATAGAATCGTGGGATAACATTGGAAACAATAGCGAAAGTGGCGCCCCTTGACCATGACATTTTTGTTGCTAAGCAACCTCTGGCAAACAGTATCTCTCCTATCAAAGCACACTGCAAAATGGAAAATAAATGTGGACATCCAGCTTACCTGTTCAAACTCGTGAGGTGATGCTGCAGTGAAGCGCGTGAGCGAGTGACATAAGAACAAACTCAACGCCTACATATTCCACTATTCTCGCTCATTCGATGTTTAATGTACGACAATATATATGCTGGCACACGCTACGGAGATGGGACCCGTCACATTAACGATTACGCAACCCAGGCCCGTAGCCACGGAATTTTTTTCGGGGGGGGGGGGGGGGGGGGCACTTGTTCAAGGCCGTGAAAAACACCCATTTTTATTATTTTTCCTCGGTACAACACCCCCCCCCCCCCCCATCCGAATTTCGGGGAGGGCTGCGGGCCTGACGCAACCGTTATCATGCACCGCTGGCTGCAGGAAAGTATGACGACCGAAGCACTCTTTGAGGATTCAGTGGTCCACTCTTGCCACTTTGGCGCACGTAAAATACGGTGTGGCCACCGCACTTGCATGATAGCTGCTGCTTCTAACTATATTGCAGTTGTTAAAGTAGCGGGCCCTTTAACTCTACTCAGTCGGTCGGGTTCTGGCAGCACCTGCCACAGGCTGAAAGACTGACGCGGAACGAGAAACTAGCAGGGTCCCTTATCCATCCCTAGTAGCACGCAATGTTGCCACAACGTTGAAGCAACTTTCTGAATGTTTCGGCAACGTTGCGTCAACATTTGGTGTTACTAGGGAATGCATGCATTCGCCTAAGACGACTCTAAGTTTATAACCATCTTGTTCTTTTTCTTCACAGTCGGTCTATTTATCCTACCCCGCCCCTCTACGAAAGCTTTATGCACTTCACGTGATTCTCCACTGCCTCCGCGATCGGACCCACCTTTCACCGAGCGAGGAGGTCATGGGATGACGTCATCATGTGACGTCACGTTCTGCGAAGTCCTGATGGCATCGCAAACAATTCCTATACCTGACGTCATGGTGACGTCATATGGGGACGTCATCACGTGATCATTTTTCGTCAGTCGTGTTGGACGCCGATGGTAACTTTTCGCGTTTGATGAGCCATCCAATGCTTTCATCTCAGAAGCTGTGGCCGGTGCCATTTCAGCATTTCCATGGTTTTATGACCTCGTGATATTTTAAGTCAAGAAGAAAAAGAATTAAGAAGAATAAATGCACATGGGCCGGGCACGTGGCACGTCGGCAGGATAACCGCTGGTCATTAAGGGCAACTTACTGGATTCCAAGAGATGGCAAACGCGTGAGGGGGGCGACAGAAAATTAGGGGGGGCAGATGAGATTAAGAATTTTGCAGGTAGAACGTGGCAGCAGAAGGCACAGGACCGGGTTGATTGGCGAAACATGGGAGAGGCTTTTGCCCTACAGTTGGCGTAGTCAGGCTGATGATGATGATGACGATGATGATGATGATGATGACATTTTAAGTGCGTAGCTCTAAGAGGCCCGGCTTGCCATCCACCCCCTGTCTCACGTCGCATGGTCACGCGGTAGTCAATACAGGCCTGAAGTAAGGCTAACAATGCTCGAGACCAGGGCAAAATAAACAATGTCTAAGATAATGAAACCTGCAGAAGTAACAAAGAATTAGACTCAACGACCGGACTAAAATCGAGATGAACGCTTCTAAAGCAAGAGGGACCGCCACCACCTAGGCAAGCGCGCTATTGCCAAGGGAATTGCTGGATTGCCCGTGCTGCACACTTCATCAGGCTTCGCGTTAGTGAAGCTGCATTAGGCGCAGCATTTAGAGCTACAGCAAGACCTACACAAGAACTAGATTAGCGCTACATTAACCACACAGTTAGCGCTGGATTTTACTACAATTAATGAAGTGCAACGGACAGCAATAGATCAACCGATGCGCCGTTACTTACCCGCGAACATTCCGTAATATGTCGTCTCTATCCCTCATTCGCAAATTTGAATTTTCTAGCTTGCTCGCTCACTTTGAGTTATTTGCCTTGAGACACCTGGTACGATCATATGACCACATGTTTGTCGTATTTAAAGGTGATTTTACTCATTTTCAAGAGGAGCTGACGCATTTCCATAATATCAAACGTTTGTTGCATACTACGCATTCCAATTTTTCTTGGCTTTTGTATCAGCGGTAAAATCACGAGAGAGAGAAAAAAATAAAAAGGGAGAATTACGAGCTTATAAAAACTTCATGCCGCTAATCTTTGTTCTACATGGCTGTTATCGCTGTTTTTTTATCGGTTACCTTTTATCCTGACGCCAACGTCTCGCATTAATTAGCGCGATTAACATTAGCCTTTGCTTTAGAAAAGTCTCTATGTAACTACTAATTTTAATGCCAGCCCAAATGGGTCTTTCTCCTTGTTCATTTGAAATTATCGAATGAGGCGCTTATGAAACCGTGCTGAAATCGAGAAAAGCTAATCGCGTAATCACGCTCTGTGCTCCCGGAATTTCGACACTCGCACGCAACTGTTCTGCAGTCCCGATCCCACTAATGACCACCCTTGGGCATTGCTTAATTGGCACCTCCGGGATGCTGTCCGCGTGTGACCCCTCGACGAGTTCATCACCTGCTAAAATTGACTCCGACAACTCGGCAAAAACTCTCATCGCTGCGATGCGAACGTATGTCGCGTTATTGTGACACGTAGTGCGCTAGTTACAGGTGGTGTTATCTATTGTTTGTCATTTTTACAGAAAACCCACAAATTACAACAGGCAACGGGCTGCTGATGAGCGCCTCGTCGGCCCTTCGCGTCTTACGCAACGTCATTTTTCACGGCGTTTAGCGTTACCGCCTTCGCCCTCGCTCGTTAAGGCGACTAACGCGCGCCACATGTATTGCACGGATTACCACCCAGTTATCGAAGGGGTAAAAGTGTCTCGTTTTTCTGCGTGGCATTACCGCGATACATCTCCTGACTGCTAAAACGCCTCATTAATAAACTTGTACAAGTATTTGTTTTTTAATTTAGTTATTGATGTCCTCAAGGTCAAAGGCATTACAGAGGGGAGTGGCGATAAACAAAGCAATATAGAAAAACCCAAATGAAATTTAAAAAGGCAAGCATTATGTTCCCGGATAATAGGCTGATATATAATAGACAGATTTAGTTGGGCGTCGGCAGCAGCTCTGCGGACGCAGCCTGCCAGCGATTTCCTAGGGCAGTCTGCGTCCACAGAGCTATTGCGGAAGCTCAACTAAATCTGTCCAATGTGGTAACAATGCACTAACAAAAATAAGAAGGTAATTCAGAACAAATGAACAGATTATTATTAGCCCTGGTATACAATGTTAGCTAAGTTATTACAGAAACAAGCGTTGTGGTGGATGCCGTCTGTCGATCCGGGAAAGTCCAGTCTACAGATGTGTGGCAAGTGAAGTATTGTGAACAAAATTTTGGCTTAAATGAGGTTACGCCTACTTTGTGAGAATTATCTAGCCTGGGGGAGATGAAAGATGGAAGAGCGGTGATTTCACCGCGTTGATTGGAGCAATGGTAAGATATTTTATGAAACAAACATAACCGGGAAACTTTGCGACGAGATGCTAGAGTTGGTAAGCTAAGCGTGTTTTTCATGGTGGTATCACATGTAGTACAGTTGCAGTTTGTTAGACTGAAACAGGCTGCGCTGTTTTGTGTGAGCTCAAGCGCCCCGATTAGGTTAGCAGAGCAGGGATCCCAAATGGCTGATGAATATTCTAGTTTGCTACGAACAAGCGTTTTGCATAATGTTAGATCAAAGAGGTGGGAGTAGCGGAAAAATTACGGCGCAGATGGTCTTACATGCTGTTAGGAGAACTGATTATGGTACTGATATGAAGCAACCAAGAACGCACAGATGTTCCTTTAGTTGAGACGTGGTTGAAGGGTCTACCGAGAAGGGAAAGCAGGCTGGCAATTGAGGGAGCGATGTGAACGGGGCACGATTACGCTATTGTATGCTGCTCTTGAAGACGGAGATCATGCCTCTTCCCAGTTTGTTTCTGTTTCACGAACCTTCCTACACATCGCAGTCTTTCGCAGGTCTCATTGGTCAACAAAAAACAATGCACAATGTGATTGCTTTCCATCTGCGGTGATGAAGAATCGCTAAGCGTCGACGTAAGGAAATTAAAAATCCCTTACGGGTCTTTTTTCGAACAATGGTCCACCGGGTAAGAAAAAGCTAATTTAGTGCATGTTGGCCTTCCCTGACGTTTTTCTTCGTACTACGTCAGCCGTTTCACGCAACTGAGCGAGAAATTTTTCACACTCTTATGACTAACAAGAGCAGTTGAAGTTTAATTAACTCTGTAGTTGCCTGAGCATTGCGCACTATTGACTGAGACATTCGAGTAATCGTTACTTTGCCACAACTATTGGCAAGGTAACATGAATGTGCAGAAGTTCTGTTCCTCCAAGCCTTCATTTCACTGGCCAAGATAAGTAGTCGTCGAATCTAGTACGGCAGCAGTACCAGGAGCCCTGGTGAGGTAAATAGATGGAGGGGGGGGGGGGGGGCTACACAGAAAGCGTGGTGGATCCACCGTTTTGAGTGGGATATGCAACGTTTTCTCTGCCTTCGTTTACTGCAAAAAATGACCAACACAAGCGACTGCAATTACTGTCGTCATCATCTCGCTTCCCTCCCGCAGAGAGGAAAGGTCCAGGGGGGGAGCACCATTCCTCAAGGAAAGAAACAGGAGCTGTGATTACTGGTCCTGGAAATGATTAGGAACTGTTCGTGGACATGGTGATGAAAACAAACGTATAACAGCCAGTAAATACTCGCAAGATGTCTGCCCTTGATTGGAAACCTTTTGTCGCTTGTTTTCTGGACAGGGGGGACCAACATTACTGAGTTCATGATCGAGTCAGAAGGGTTCGACCACATCTGTCGACGACATTCTCGCAAATCCATTGTAACCAGGTAACAGTAACAACATTTGCGCTGTTCGATTTTAACGCAATAGCACTAAAGAGTTCGTTTCGAAGAAATTCCAGCGTCGGCGTGGGCGTCGGTGGCGGCGTCGTTGGTTGTGAGGGAAAAATCATCTTGTCCGTGACCAAAAAATCTAGAAAGATGCAAATAAAATAATAAAAATTTCCGGGTCCGAATGAGGATCAAACCCGGGTCGTCTGCGTGGCAAGCAGGTGTTCTACCACACAGCCACGCTTTTTTTTTCTCTTACATGGTATTTATTACAAATGAGGTTCATGTATACACATAGCGTCCAAAAAACTTAAGGCTTCCTCCACAAATGTACAATAGGCATTACAAAACAAATTTCCCGCAACACCTTGTTCTAACAGGGTATTTGAGCAGTGCATTCTATGAACTGTGGATACCAGTCCGGCCGAAACTGTAGTTCTTCATAGAAGTCTTTTAGCTGTACAGTCATTTGCACGAAATGTGACCGCGAAGACACCATTGATTCCGCATGCCTGTCTAACATGCGAGTTTTCCATAAACTGTGCATGCCCATTAACAACAGCATGTCGACTGGCATAGCATTGGGTTTAGCATTGGGTTTGGGTGGTACCAGATAACGTATGGTGTGAGAATTTAAATCAAGTTGCTTTTTAAAAGCCCTCTGCAGGACGTCCCAGAAGAGGATGGCGTCCTTACAACTAATGAAACAATGTTCTATTGTTTCGGGAACTTCACAGAGGCGGCAATTAATTGAGGATACAAAGATACCTTTGGTGCTTAACCAGGTTTTTACAGGCAGTGTTTCTGTGTGCACTTTGTAGAAAAATGTCTTCGTTATTGGTGAAATAGGCATTTTCTTCACACGTACTAGCACGTCATGACCAGACAATCCAGCATATAGTGAGCGGTACAGTGGGGCCGGAAATAACATATCTAATAGATCGTTATACAGATCTTTTCTTGCGCTAGAGAACAAATAATCATTGGAGAATCTTGCTGTGAGAAAGCGCACTGATTCGTATACTTCACGCATGAAACCTTGCAAATAGGGAGGCGATACAATATTAGTAGATACCACTAAATTTGGTAAAACATCGGCTAAATTCACTTGCAAGAAAGTTCGAAGCAGCGGATGGGCACAGTCGCGAAAATAGAAAAAACGTGATACCAGCTGTCTAATAAAGAGGTGAACCAACCCGAGACCACCTGCGCAAACTGGTCTAAAAACATTGTCACGCCTCATTGGTTCATAGGTTGATGACCAAATGAAGGTAGCAAATATTCGGTGAAACTTCTGAATGTAAACCCCACGCTTTTGCTTGGGATTACATATAAAATAATTTCCTCTGCTTGGAATTGCAGGGAAAATAACTTTCATGGTTTACAAACACACGCGTCCTGTATACAGGCGTCACACTACAGCATGTAATATCGCAGTAATATTGCGTGGTACAAGCGTACATTGCCATCGGGCGTCAGAAGGTGTGAATATCATAACGACATTGTGGTTCAAAGCCGTGCACCCATTACAAAAGGCACACACGTTACTGCGCGTATTCCCTCAAGACCACGTAGTGGATGCATAGCAAGTTCGAAAACATTTCCAGCATTTTCCACGCATAATTGCTCGTGGTTTAAAGTATGCTACCCATTACATAGTATGCACTAAGTAATTGAAGTACGCACTAGAGACAGGATATCGCTGCCGCGTTCAACTCTTAAAGGCGAAGCTTAAGGGTCCCCCCAAATTTTTTCTTTTTCAATCAGTCAATCAATCAATCAGTTTTCTATGACATTCATTACAAGGTCAACATTAGCGTCAGTAACAAACGAACATGAACGCAAGAACAAAAAGTTGCTATCTAGCAGCTTGACAAGGTCCTTGCCCCAAATCCTTGAAAACTAAAACAACTTATAAAGCATAGGGAAACATTTCTAGTTCTCATGTATAGCACTTGGACAGTACTAAAGAAAAATAAAAGAATATAGGCATCTATAAGCACACTAAAAACGCTATAAAAGCCCTTGTTATGTCTAGTTAATGCTCTGATATCAAAGTAGCGCGATAGGAGCGCAAGGAACAAATTAAGCATTTTTCTCAACTCTGTTTTCTAGACATACCACACAAGTCTCCATTTTTATCTTTATCACCTTCTGGATTGTGCTTATGCAGCTTATCAGAATTTCCAGCAATAATAAGTGCTTTACTTTGTTCTTCCCCCAATGCTACCTCTTGCTCCTCCAACTTTCCCTTTTTTTTTATTTGGAACATTTCCCGCAGCGCCATTTAGGCATTATTGCGGGGGGGGCACAGTCCTTCATAGAATGAATCCGCAGTCATGCGGCCAACCAACTCGGCTGGTAACATATTCCATTCGGCAATCGCTTGTGGAAAAAAGGAATGTTTGAACAGGTCAGTTCTGGGGGGTGTATGAGCGTACTTTAAATTTGCGGTCATGACGAGAGGACTGATAATGGGCTGGTTTTAAATAATCTGAAGGATTAATCCCCGTTTTCTTGTTATAGATTGAGTAAAATATTTTTAATCTTAGATTACGTCTTCGGTCTTGCAATGATTGCCAATTAAGGTCTCTCTTCATTTCTCGCGAGCTTTCAGTTCGGTCATACTTACCCAGAACAAATCTTGCTGCAATTGACTGAATGCGCTCAAGTGCATGAATATGTACTTTTTGAAACGGATCCCATACAGGACAGGCATATTCCAGTATAGGTCTAACATAGGCATGATATGCGGCCTGTTTAACTTCCGCGGTTACATGTTTAAGATTTCTTTGTAAAAAACCGAGGGCTTTTCCAGCTCTGCTCACCATGGTGCCAATGTGTTCAGACCAACCCCCATCCTCAGAAAAAATAACTCCCAAATACTTGTATTTGTCTTCTTTCCTAATAACTTGATCTCGTATCCCTTGCCATGATACGAGATCTTGCAGTAGCGCTGTAAAATTAATTCAAAATGTCGCTTTAAGAAAACGTAGTATAGGAATTCTAGAGCAGGTGCACAATCTCAATTATTTAGCCAAAATATTTTTTCTGAGTAAATATGAACGCAGAAACATCGTCCAGATGGTCCTTCAAAGACGCGCTAATTTTCTGTTTATAAGATTCCCACAGTTCAACTGTTCAGTAATTTCAGCTTAGATATTACATTTGTTTTTTTCAATTGAGTATACGCATAACGCCTACCGATAGTTTTCATAGAATTGCTACGCTTTGTAAGTGCTTCACATGTGTAAGCAATGCAGTCCAATGCAGTCAAGAATAACTTGATTGGTCTGATTGACTGACGTCACGATACATAGACCTGATTGAGTTGTTTCGCACTTATATTGCAATATTTCGTTATAGATTTTCTTTTGGTTCACAATTCCTCACTCTAACTTTACACCACGGACCCAATCGCAGCCAAGTTAAACTCACAGCTGTGCTTTGTCTGCGTTGCTGATGAATGTACGAGCTCCTGCGCACTGCAAAACGCAATATAATACGACACCGGGCACCACACGATGCAACAGAAAAATGCATAATACTACTCAGGTACGATCTAATACAAAGTACAAGTCTGTCTCTGCTAATGCATTGATACGCATAGAGAGGGGTGCTTAAATACATACCAAAGGACCGCTATTCTTAGTAAAGCGTTCTTACTTACTGATGAAAACAGGAAAAGCATTGAGCAAGCGAAAGTACAGAAATACTTAACGCTGCGACAAAGCTTTTAAAGGGAAGTTTCACATTTCTTAGAAAACTTCTACTGCAGTCGCTCTATTTCGCAGAACTGGGTAACTATAATAGTGAACACATGTGCAATGGCTAAATGCTTCACGGCCTATCTTCGATGGCCCTTACAACGTGCGTTAAGTCACGGCAATAGCTAGCGAAGGTTATTTCCACACAGAAAACGAGAATTCGCTCCCGTCTTCTATGTTTTTGTTCTACAGAACCAGCGGCTTGGTCGCGAACAAAAGTGCGATAACGTTATTGAGATTATGAAAGTAATTATTGTACACCAAACACGGAAATTCCTTGTTTCAATTCTACAAAAGCTGCTCCAAGAAGAACTTCAGCGTGAATAAAAGCAGCCATTTACACTTTTCTAATTAGTATTCTCCTCAAATGCACTTTCAAACGGAACAAGTATTTCAATCGGCATTTTGATAACAACTAAGAAATTGTATTTTTCAGCAAGATTGGAAGCTCTGCTAAATTCCAGCGAAATGAAGGGAAGGCGCTAACAGAATATTTCTCGTCTCTCAAAATACGACAGACCCACAAGAGAGATGATATATCTGAGCGCTCGCTAAGTTTTACTTGTGCTTATATCAAAAACGAAATCCAATAGTTCGGCTTAGATGAACATCAAACCTGCAATGTTCAGTGAGTGCACCTTCAATCTCCACTTTCTGAGAAAAAGACCCACTTCAACACTCCTTTTTTAAGTCTTGTCGCATGACTGAATTAAACAGAAAAAAAGTGTAAAAGCATGCCTAAAGAAGCGTTGCCGAGATTTCTTACGGCTTTGAATTGCTGCGCCATTTGAGAGCACCTTATTGAAAATGAACGGGCAGTGCCACGTGAGCCTAAGAATATGCCTGAATTCTCGAATCGTAAAGCGAATTCCACGGGTCGAGCAACTTTCCATGCTTTATGATTGCCTATTCCGCCTTGAGTGCATAATATTCCGAAATCTCTGAGATTGGAGTTTAATAAATTTGTAGTAGGTTCAACAAATACGCACATAAATAATAAAATTTTTTTGTTTTATACGCAGGTGAGCATTCGAGATTTCCGCCGCAAGCTTTATAAACTCTTCACCGAGCTACAAGATGTCACGAATTTTGTGCACGTCAGGTAATACTTTGATATTATCCTTCTTGTTAATTTTTTTCGTGATAAGCGGCACTGTTTATTTATTTTTCGTGCAAGACCCCAAAGTTGCGCAGTCGTTGGTTCTGGTCAATATTTATTGGTTGCAAACTAATGAATATTAGTTTGAAACCAATAAATATTGATGAGAAGCAATGACTGCGCAATTTTGACTTTGTTGACAGTGTTAACAGTGTTAACAGTGTTAACATTGGCTCTGTTAACAGTGAAAAAATTTACTCTTTATTTTGTTTATCTTTATATTTGTATCTCGACGATTTTTCTCCTCTCACTTTCCGTTGTCAAAAATTCCGGCAGATTCCTACGCATGGCGGGAGTCGATTTCAAGCAAAGCAGTAAACGAAACACAGCCTATGTCTAAGTTTTCGATTTAAGTCAAGCGTTACGAGGTGGATCGACATCTTTGTGAAAATTGCGTAGTAGTCTAAATACCGGGTGTTTCAAGAAATGTGTCAAATATTCGCACAAATAAGGGAAATGCGATATTCGTTCGATGTCTTCACAATTGACTTTTCTGCAGCGGCAGACATCTTAAGCTTGTTAAAGACATCATTTGAGGCAATAATTAACAAAGTTTAATTGTATACTTCTTAATTAGTGTAGTTAGGCGGTTGTGTCAATTTGGAGAATTGAAGTAGGCCTACTCCCTGCGAAGAACCCATTGCAGCTTTGAAATTTCGAAAAAGCGGCCTCTAGTACTAACGGTGGCGCAATGAAATTCAACTAAATTCAACGGCGAAACGCAAATCGAAGCGTCGATGAGCGCAACAAGCACACAACCAGAATGACGTCACTGTTCAAGACAACGATTATAGAAGTGTGGGTCTTCCGCGTTCCATAACCTGTATGCGCCATGCGTGCTATAATTACAAGCGCAGCCCGCAAACCCACACAACGAAGTCTGTTGATGGTTGATATAACAACGCTCACCCATTCAGTACGTCTCAGAAGAATATGGCAGTTGCACTCTTCCGTGTTTCAGTATCGGGTTCGCCGCTGAACTTGGTAGAATTTCATTATTTCGATTTTACTAGAAGTCACTTTCTTGAAATCTCAAAGCTGCAATGGGCTTCTTCAAATGAAGTACGTCGCTTTTCCTTTTTGAAATAACCCCCTAACTCCACTAATTAAACAGGCGAATTAATCTAACTTTTTCTTAATTACTGCCCCAAATGATGTATTTAGCCGTCTGTAGTGGTTCTGGGCCCTCAGACATGGACAACCAAGACAAGGACAAGAAAGATTTATCGACTTGACACACAACTATTAGTGCCCATATTCTCAATCGCTGAACAATACGATGCCTCTTCCTAACGTCGTGACCTTACAGTCCCACACCGCTGCTCACGCGAGTTCTCGGCGCGTCCTCACTATTTGAAAGTCTATCAAGTCCGTCGGGCGCCACTCACGGTACCGGTGCAGACGATGGTGGAGGCGACGCAACCTCGCCACGGGAAGATGTGCTATCAAGTCTTAACATACCATCTTAACATACCTGCGGCTAGAGATGAAGTAGTTGAAAAAGGCATCGAACGAATATCGCATTTACCTGATTTTTGAGCATTTGGAACACATTTTTGGAACATACGGTATAGTTGGTCTTGCCAGGCATGCCTACTAAGCCGGCGTGTAAAGCGTAGCTCATGGTCCCGACGTAATGTAGGCACTCGCGTTGCAGCAGGGCTGTCATATTTATTGCAACGAAGTGAAAGCTGCGGTGCGACGATGTGAATGCCATAAATAGCAGTCGTTGGCGTATCTGAGCAGCGCACGACTATAGCCTGCGGAGTCGTAGGTGTACACATGGCATATGCTTTGCATTGGTATTAAAGTGGATAGCGAACAGTTCAACGAGAACAGACGTTGTCCCGGCATGAATTGTGTATATGACCTTTTCAGAGGCAGCTTTAAGCACTGGCGGGGCTCTGTGGTAAACTACTTGATTGCCATCCGAAATGTCTGGGCTAGATTCCGGTTCGAGTCATTATTTTGATTGTTTGCTTCCACCAGGTTTTTTTCGCACATCGGTAACGCCACCAACGCCGGCACTCATTCACGACTACTAGAGCGTCAATGGATACATAGATAAATCGATATATAAATATATAATCCCTATAAAGCAAGATGAGGGGACACTTTGGAAACGCCAAACCTTCTCCTTCTTCTTTTCACTCAATGTATTGATCTCCCCCAGCCCCCCTTCCGTCAACTTTCTGCACCTAACGTGTTTTTTGCACTGACTTCAAGATCGGAGGCGTTTGAAGCTTTGTGCATTTTACCTTCTTTTGCACTGCCTCCGTGATCGGCCCACTTTACACAACGCGACGATGCGATGTCATGACGTCACGTTATGTGACGCCGTGATGGCGTCAAAAAATCTGGAAATCTGGGACGTCGTGATAACGTCGTGTGACGTCATTCCATAGTATTAATTTTTAGCGTCACTTCCGTTGACGCCGAAGACGCAGGTGGTTTATTCTCGTGTTTGATAAGGCATCTAAGGTTTTCAGCTTAATAAATAGAAAGGGTATGTGTCACATGTCCCGGTTCATTGCCTGCCAAACGTGTAAAGAAAAATTGGGGGGACCCTTAAGCTTCGCAAATAAGACAAAGCAATCATATACACCGACTCACTAAGCGCACTAAAAGCTCTACATTTGGGATCCGAGTGTGAGCCGCTAGTGGGTGACATTTTAAACATGGTATATTTAAACAGCCGGGCAGTTTCCATCCGTTTCTGCTGGGTCCCAAGTCATGTTGGGATACCTGGATACGAAAAAGCAGATAAGTATGCTTCATTGGCAGCCCACAAAACAGTAGCCAATGTGAAAATTTCCCTTAAAGACATCCAGAGAACAATTCGTCTAGCTCTACTAGCAAAATGGCAACAACAGTGGGACACATGCACGAATAACAAACTCCACCTGGTGAAGCCCATCCTCGGTGAATGGAAGACCGACCGTCACCAACAACGGTTTATCGAAGTTATATTATGCCGACTTCGCATTGGACACACACACTTGACACACAACTTTTTACTCACAAAGGAAGAACAGCCAATATGTGAAATATGCCAAGAACCGCTAACACTTATACACATTATAATCACATGCCCGGATGTTGAAACACACAGACAAAAAAATTGGCCGCGTATCTGCGTGCTTCGCTGCAAATGTCATCGAAAGACGATAGTCTTCTGCCGGTCTCATCCGCTGCCACCTGTGATGCTGTTCTCGACCATTTCCGTCCTGGCATGACCAAGCGTCTTCTCGCCGCAAGCGCGGTGTTTTTGGCAGCGTGTAAAAAGCTGAGAAGGCGCGCAGAGCGACCACGAAAAGAGATTCTCTTGTTTGCAGCGACGAGGGCAGACTGCGCCAGCTATCGCGCGTCGGATGAAACACGCGGCACTTCGCGCGAACTCGGAGATAGACGACGGCTCTTCGCTTTTGCAAGGCCGCCCGCATTTTCAGCGCAGCCTAAGAAACACTAGGGTCTTCAGAATTAAGTATCTATGTATTTTCTATAAAAGAACACACCACTTAATACTTCCGTATTGTTGTTGCGCCTCAGATATGCGTAATATTTGCTTTTTGATCGACAATGTTCACAAGTATGCACAAAAACGACTGATCAAGTTGGCTGGGCGTTCAGAAAGCAGTCAAACTTTGGCCAGCCGCTGAAACGTGCGACGTGCCGACGAACAGAGAAAGAGACAGACAGACCAAAATTTCTCCGTTTAGGTATCCCAAGAAAGACTATCGTCTTTAAAATATTTCAGCATACTGTACAAACAACACATGCCTTTACACCCTGCTCTGCTGTTGGGAGACAACTCTCTAGTACCCCTGCCTGACATGCTAAACTTCCTAAAAGAATGTGGTCTTTTAAATAAGCTTTAGAATTTCATTATCTCACGGCGCTCTTCTTAACACCTTGTGTCTGGCGCAGCATAGCCTTAGCTGCTTTTGCGCCATAAAACACCTAACTAACTTTAAGAGTTGAACGCGATAGCGATATCTTGTCCCGAGTGCGTACTTCAACCACTTAGTGCATACTTGCTATGCACCCACTACGTGGTGTTAAGGGAATACGCGCAGTAAGGTGTGTGCCTTTTGTAATGGGTGGCCGGCTTTAAACTATTAAATCGTTATGATACTCACATGTTTACGCCCGATGGCAATGTACCCTTGTACCACGCAATATTACTGGGATATTACATGTTATATTTCGACGCCTATATAAAGGACTCTTGCGTTTGCGAAGCATGAAAGTTATTTTCACTGCATTTCCAAGCAGAGCAAGATTTTTCACTGTATCTTCAAGCAGAGGCGTGGCTGTGAGGTAGAACACCTGCTTGCCACGCAGACGTCCTGGGTTCGATCCTCATTCATACCCGGAAATTTTTATTATTTATTTTATTTGCACCTTTCTTGATTTCTTGGTCACGGACAAGATGATAATTTTTCGCTCACAACCAACGACGCCGACACCTACACCGACGCCGACACCGTAATTTCTGCGAAACGAGCTCTTTCACGTACGCCATCGCGTTAAAATAGTTCCAGAAGTTGGCTTGCAGTAGAGCAATGTTTCCTTATCTTTCTCAGCCTTGGTCATCTTTTTGGTCTCATCCTTATTTATCACTCGCTGACCATCGCCTTCCGTGGTACAACAGCAGCTGCTGACAGCAGTAAACTCCGCATACCAACCACAGAACCTGCTTCAACAGAGTAGGGCAGAATTATGAATCTAGAGGATTCCCTCCAGCAGAGTTTCATCCGCACTACTTACTCGATAGCACAACCATTTGCAAATGGTCAAACCAACAATAAAGGAAAGAAACATGCCTCGATTATCAGCTTTTATTCCCCCCAGCAAAATATTATTAAACAACACAGCCTCTCTAACAGCTGCTTCTTCTGGGCGTGCGCCTTGAAATCGAGAAGGAAGATTTATGATCCCCTCGAAGCGTGTGCGCTTCAGCATCATATATTATTAAGGAACAGCGGATTTTCGGATCAGGCAGTCTTAAAACGTGTGATATTGAGCGCTACCTGAACGAAGAGCGCGAGAAAGAGCGGTGAGCTTTTAGACACACTTCAAGAAAAGCGATGTTCACTCAAAGGCAGATTTTTCTAATCCGCGAAGGCTCTAACAGAAAATAAAAAGTAGATAAAAATACTCCTGGCTTTTCACCCTATAACTTTTCGTGTGCATTTACAAGTCTTATGAGCTCGCAGTCTTGCCTATCCCAAATCTGCTGTTTCAAAAATATACTAAAATCTTTTAATCTGAGATCGTAGAATCCTTCGTTGATGCATGTAAGCTTAATGTCTCAGTGGCATGTCGTAACCACATTATTACAATTGAAAACACCGTAATGTGTGTGCTTCAAATCCGGCAGCTGTGATTAGAGCAGCATTGTACTTTAGATCAACCGCCTTCACTACGCATGCTAGTTTTATATAAACAATTATTTAAGTGCGAATCATCATACAAGAAATAATTCTGTATCGATTAGCAGGCAGCGGGAGAACATGGAATAAGGTATAAAGTATTAAAGTATTTGAATTCATCACCCACCCACCCCCCGCATTTCGCCTACGTGCCTGCATTGAAATTGAAGACGGCGACAAAAAGGTACTTGCCCAAAGTACATCTTAACAACATTAGTTCATTTATTCATTCTTTCTCTATCGCAGCAATCTTGGGATGTGGCATCAAGGGACAAGAAGCCCGAACACTCATGCACACTTTGAATCGTAATCTTGCGAAATTAAGTGATAGCACACAGTTCGCAGTATTAGCCCTTTGTTGCATGCTGTCCATTACAGTGGACAATGTTCTGGAATTTTCGGAGCAGCTGTGGTGCCTCTGAGACGCGCATGTGCATATTGGTAACTAAAGTGGACAAAAAGGATTTTCATTCACCGCATTATATGGCGCCATGGTTCCACGCTTTTTCCTGCACTCTTGTTCCAGATGGCAGACACCTACTTTGAAGATAAGTCAAATTCTTCTTCACATTGTTTTACTTATAACTCATATGAAATTTTGATTTGGTATATTTTATTGAATGCACGCGATAAAAGAAGCATTCGTAGTCACGAGCTGTAATATTACGGCTTAGCGAAGTGAAGATAATTTTTTTAGAACAAGTTTTGCATAATCTCCACTGTAGTGGACATCATGCATGGTGGGAACGCAGCTGTGGTGCCTCCGAAACACGCATGTGCATAGTGGTCACTAAAGTGGAGAAAAAGGGTTTTCATTCGCCGCGCTTGATCGCGCCACGGTCCAACACTTTTTCCTGCACTCTTGTTCAACTAGGCGGACTCCTACTTTGGCGGGTAATTCAAGTTCCTCTTCACTTTTTTTTCTTATAACACAGATGAAATCGTGATTTGGTATGTTTTATTGAATGCACGCGATAGAAGAAGCACTCGTAGTCACGAGCTGTAAATATTGCGGCTTAGCGAAGTCAAGATACTTTTTCAAAATATTTGAATCCAGCCCCCCCCTTGCCGCCCCCCCTTCCACTCGAAACAAAATTTCTCGTTACTCTCCTGGGGCTACTGCAGCTAACTTTTTGTGTTCCTTTGTTCGAGCAAGACAGCTGGACGAACGAAAAAAAAAAATTGCAACTTTCCCTAATTGAACCTCTTGTGCATGTTGTCCACTGTAGTGGACATTCTGTATCTTACGAAATAAAGGTTTGACTTCAACAAGATTTTTTTCTCTGCTTTTTCTGAATGCAAAATAACATAAAACCAAAAGTAAGCGCTGTTTAGATGCGTAGGTTTTGGCCATGCAACAAAGGGTTAGTAATAAAACAAGGGCAAATAAACATGGAGCTAGGGTGACAAGTACACGGCTTAGATGCTCAGCTACCGACAGAATGGTTTATGCATGATACAGCCTCGAGAATTCGCAACATTCACAACGGCCGCGTAGTAGCTCGTTGTGAACTACATTTATGGACAGTGCCCTAAAAAATCTGTATTTGAATATGTCGTTAGTGAATATTAAAAAGCAATGTGTTATAATTGATGATAACGCGCCGTTGAGCAAAATGCGCCAGCCGACCGCCTCCGCGACTGTAGTCCCGATCACGTTGTCGTGATCGGGACCATACAACGATCGGGACTTCACGATAACATGAAGAAATAGTCCCGATCACGTTGTCGGCTATTCAGCGGCGGGCTCACCGTACGAATGCCTCATGACGTCAGTAGAGACTGCGCGCCCTATTGGTGCAGGCTTCAGAGCATCCGCCTTTGAAAAGATGGCCGCTGCAGCCTTCCCGAGTGGTACCCGACTGTGTAGTGAAAGAGAGAATGATGAAATTAGGGGCATTCACGGCGATGTCTGAAGCTTTAGAAGATTCACTAAGGTACAGGAGTGGCGCCAACGGGCGTTGCTGGGGGGGGGGCTGGAACCCCCCACCCCCCCTTCCAACATCCCCCCCCTACCTTCTGCCACTCCCCTAGAGAGCAAACAAAGTCAAAACCTAACGCCTAAGCTTCCCGCCTCGGCGTTTCCCCTGAAAGAACTCAATTGCCGTAGGTACCTGCCCGCCCTCCCCCCCTCTCCTCAGTAAAAAAATCCTGGTCCCCCCTATTGCTAAGGTTGTGAAAATTATTCTATATTGTAGACGTGAAATGTATAGGAACTACGTCTTTAATTATATACGAAAAAAAAGATCGCGAAAATCGCATAAGTGCAAAATGGCTTGACATAGTCAGTTATACGCGCGTTAGGCTTAGCGTAAACGCAAGCGCTAACAGCAACCAATCAAAGTTCTCACAGTCCTCATTACGGCACGGACATACGACATGAAGGCGTGTTCTACTCCCAGCTGTTCATTACGTAAAAGTCTCAACTTGCACGTTTCAGAGCGAAAGTTATCGGACGAAAGTAATTGGGTGAAAGTTACGAATGAGGTGTAACCAAGAAGAGGAGGTGCGCGTGCTAATTATTACCTGGCTAGTTAGCTGTGAAATTTATGTTGGTATCACCAATCTACATCTCTTAATTTACACATGTACTGCCTAATCGAGAGTTCATTCAAGCTTTAAGCACGTGTGTGGCGCACATATACTATGCCTGCAAACGAGTTAATAAGTATACAACATTCAGCAGTACTCCGTTTCGCGAAATAAAGCACTTTTAGTTGCACGAAGAAACAAATGAACTCACTTTTTCTGCCTCTGCTCAGGTACACGGCGTCTGAACCTATAGGCCTAATGAAACGTGGCCTTGTCACCGACCATCTCGGCGCACCGGCGTTCAAGAGCGCGTTCGCAATAGTCGCAACAGCTCCTGGCGAACGCGTTTCAAACTCGTTCGTGGGGAACCACTCGAATCGAACAAAGCCGCGGCGGTTGCGAATTCTCACCACAATGATCATTTATCATCTCCCTTTCCTATTAGTCTTCCCAGATTCCGTATGTTTTTCGAACGTGCTTTGAAAGAACCTGCTAGCGCCTTATCCAGCCGGAACGCTTCAAAGTCTGCCTGGTTTTCTCCTATAATACCGATTTTGTCTGAATTGTTCTTGAACCAAACAGCCTTCCATCGCCCCAGGCACAGCGGTCCACAGTTCTTTGCACTCGACGCATACGCAAAAGCTTTCACGCCTTCTGAGCTCGGAAGTGGCGGCTAGGCGTGAATTTTTTTACTTCCAGCATTAAGCTGAAAATTAAAGTTTACTCTTAGTCCTTGAAGTCGATCTTGCAATAGGTGGTGTTTGTCGACTGTTGAAAAGAAATGTTATAAGGCCGCAAAGCGGAAGTGCTCTCTCGCCACAGCAGCCTACAGACTTTCGGGATTTGGCACTTGAATCGGAGTTCTACGCATTAATCCGCAAAAGCGTAAACTGTGACAGGCATGAAAGCGGCAACTAGACAGAAGAAACACACTGCAAAAGTGTCAACAGAGAAACAAACAAAAAAATATCTTACAATTTCTTATTACGGGGACTCACTGATTCCTTTCAAACGAAAACATTTGTGGTACTAGTGCTATAGGATGGCGGCACGTTTGTAAACACAGTTTTAGTTACCGTGACGATGCAATATCATACGACCGACGACACGCTGTTAAAGAAACGTCAGGGCTAAGAGGCTTTGGTTACGAAACTTCAGCCGACATGATCTCAATATCTGCAGCAACACTAATAATAAATAATAATATGTGGGGTTTTACGTCTCAAAACCATGATTTGATTATGAGGGACGCCGTAGTGGAGCGCTCCGGAAATTTCGACCATCTGGTGTTTTTTAACGTGCACTGACATCGCACAGTACATGGGCCTCTACCATTTCGCCTCCACCGAAATGCGACCGCCGCGGCCAGGATAGAACCCGCGACCTTCGGGTCAGCAACCTAGCACCGCAGCCACTGATCCACCGTGGCGGACTGCCGCAACGCTATAGACTTGTCCGGAGTCTCTGTAAAACTATTCAAAACTGCGCGAGTTGGCAGGAATTCATTATGGAAATTTTACAGCACGCACACAACAAACGTCTTCCTTTACGCCTTTTTTCGCATAGTGTGCGCGCCGATAACTTTTCATAACGAACGTCTCCTCAATGCTGATCACTACAGTGCACTAAAATCGGGAGTCCCCCGTTTCCTGAATTGGGGAATTGGGGGCAAGCAAATGTTGGCGTGGGCGTGCCTGGCGTACTGCCTTTCTGCCTTTCTGTCTTTCTTTCTTTCTTTCTTTCTTTCTTTCTTTCTTTCTTTCTTTCTTTCTTTCTTTCTTTCTTTCTTTCTTTCTTTCTTTCTTTCTTTCTTTCTTTCTTTCTTTCCTTATGTCTGTCTCTTTCTATCTATCTATCTATCTATCTATCTATCTATCTATCTATTTATTCTTTCCTTTCTTTCTTCCTTTCTTTCTTTCCTTACGTCTGTCTCTTTCTTTCCATCTATCTATCTATCTATCTATCTATCTATCTATATATATATTTTTTTTTTCTTTCTTTCTTTCCTTATGTCTGTCTCTTTCTTTCCATCTATATCTATCTATCTATATATCTATCTATTTTTCTTTCTTTCTTTCTTTCTTCCTTTCTTTCTTTCTTTCTTTCTTTCTTGCTTTCCTTCTTTCTTTCTTTCTTTACATGTCGCGCAGGTCCCTGGAACTCCGTTCTCGGCCTGAATTGGTCAAGCGTCTTTAATGTTCTTTCCAGCGTTTTTCAACCTGCAGAACGGCCCAACGAAAGGACCATCACGCGATCACTGAAACGCAGGCTAAGCATTTAATTTGTGGAAATCGGTATTTTCCTCACACGTGCAATTCTTGATATCGACCTTGCGCGTTGTACAGCAGATAACTTTTAGTCCGTGAACACGAAATAATTTGATGAAGCGTCCATAGCAAGTGTACTGCTTCCCAATAGCTTTTTGCATTGTCGGTAGAATGCATTGGTGTGCTTCAGTTCAATTCGCACTGGGCAAGCATGGGCGCGTGGCATCAGGTTCAAGACAATCGCTTTCGGTCCGGGGGGTGGCACTACGCCCTGCTCATAACTAAGGCTGCAGAAGTTGCGTCTTTTCCTTTCCTCAAACTCTCCTCCTCCTCCGGGGGGGGGGGGGGGGGATGTCTTGATTCAACCCCGCAAAGCAACTATGCCGTCCTCATCAGCTGTGACACTAAAATGAAAAATTCTAAACTTCAGAGAACCGTTGTCGGCCACTTTAGCTGTCTAACGCCGCTCTCTCTCTCTCTCTCTTTTTCTAACAATTTATTTAGAAACGCGCTTCTGCTCAAATTCCTTCATCTTTGCATACTGAAATAATTGCAGACTCTTAACAGACGCATTAAGAACGGGGTGCAAGGACTGTCCCCAGCAAACAGCACATTTTATCGCTGTCAACACCCTCACAAATATAGAAGCCAGATCATCGAGTAGTAATAAATTGTTTCCATGAAGTCTCAATCGACGATGTTGCTTCTATAGACGCCTGTTTAGGCACAGGATGTTTAAAGGTCAATTGAACGCTTTTCCCTAATAATATTCGAATAAACTCGTTGTTGGCGTTTGCTGCCTCACAAAACAATGGCCGCCCAAAAAAAATATTTAATCCGTCAAGCACCTTGTATCTCCTCTTGTCCTCACGAACGCTCTGGAACCTTCATATGCAGAAGGGGGGGGGGGAGAGGGGCGGGGGGGAGGAGGGTGATGACAAAGGGAAGAGAAGTTACGTCAGCGTGCGTCATGCCTTTGAGCATGTTCTCGAAGTCATCAAAATCAGCCAATGGCCGTATTCCTCACCCCGATGACGTAGACGGGCCCGTCTAAGACGGAATTTGCCGGGAGAAGAGTGAGTGATTTTTAGGTGTCGTGGAACTGTAATTGCAGATTCCTTGCTGCGCATAGCGCTACATAATAAGCCCTGCCTGCCAAGGGGGGCAGCGTTTACTGACCATGTTGATAAAGTGTCGAAACCTCCTTAAAGCTTGGTCGTACAGACTTTGCAGTCCTCTGAAAAAGTCCTGTACGCTGGCAACTGCCGATGGCTAAACAGCTGAGAATGTCCGCTTTGGGGTATAGAGCTATGTCGATATGACACATATGAGCCTTTGGTAATGTTAAACAAGACGTGCCGATTTAAAAGCATGCTGTGGAAGGCGTCGAAAGAAAAAAATGACGTATTGTCAAACTCTGACTCACTAAAAAAGTTCGCTTATTCTTAGTTATAACCCATTTGTGTTTCGTCGTGCACTGGTGCCGACCAACGACGAGGCAAGTGGCAGAAGAGTAATTGCTATATTCGTATGCGATGAGCATAGTATGCCTATCTCTCGTATTTTGCGTTCCGCTTAGAAAAATGGATTAATAGTATTGGGTGTGATATTCGAATAATTCAGTGTTAAGCAGAAGCATCAGAAGAGCGTACTTTGCTCAACATCATCCGGCACGTTTGTGTGGTGGAAGGTGAATTCCTATGTATATAGTCTTTATATACATTTTTTTTTGTCCATGGTTCAGCCACCATCAACATCCCAATGAAATCCATGCAGAGGTATACTTATGCCAGAGCTACAGGTCATTCCTTGTTGAATAGCCGAGTTTACTCAGCCCACTGACAATATTGCATAGTTTACATTGTGTATCGCGTTCACCAGGTTACACGTCTCTCTCATTATCTGCGTCCCTGTGCATGTGCGTATGTTTGCGTGGGTGTATGCACTTGTCATTGTACGCATATTCCCATAAAAAATTCTAAAGAGAAAGTATGAATAGGAAGCGTGTGTGTGTGTGTGCGTGTGTGTGTGTGTGTGCGTGTGTGTGTGTGTGTGTGTGTGTGTGTGTGTGTGTGTGTGTGTTTGTGTGTATTTGTGCGTGTGTGTGTGCGCTTGCGCGCGCGCGTGCGTGCGTGCGTGCGCAATACGTACGCGTTGTACCACTACTCATGGTTATCGAACCTAAATAAACTATTTTACTTGCTCTTTTGCTTCAAACATTCTCGCATTCCTCTTAGAAGGCAGACGTACGCTATCAGCAGGAGACCACTAGGGACACCTGCCATAACAAAGTCTCGAAAACTTTTCTAGCTCCTCCTACCATTGGTGTCGTGGGGTAATGTTGCGACAAGATTGTCTTAATATCCGCAAAAATAGCACAAAAAGCAGCTTCGCTGACGTTTTCCCTGCGGACTTCACGACATTAATGCACGGAGTGTCACTTAGGTGCCTTGACATGTGTCAATTAGGAAGTCACGTTCAGCAATACTGACAGTTGGGCGAGTTGGTATATGTTCATGATTAAAAACGGCGCAAAAGAACACGAGACACAAACGAAGGATACACGAAGACAGGCGCCGGTCTTCGTGTATCCTTCGTTTGTGTCTCGTGTTCTTTTGCGCCGTTTTTAATCATGATCAATTAGGAAGTGTCTTGGAATTTCGAAATAGGGTGACACATTCTGTGGAAGAAAGGCAGGCACAGTGCCCTCAATGTGACCGTGTGTTCCCTAAGTTTCAGAAGATCGACGTGCCAGAAAGGGGGGGCTAAATTACCAATTTTAAGTTCTGTCGTGTATATATATATATATATATATATATATATATATATATATATATATATATATATATATATATATATATATATATATATATATATATATATATATATATATATATATATATATATATATATATATATATATATATATATATATATATTGTAAAGCAACGTTTAGGCCGCAAGACACTTCTTTTTATTCGTCGAGTCTCTGCCCCACAACCCAGGCCAGAGAGGTGATGATGAGTATGTACAGGTGAGAAGATGAAGGGTATGAATAATGCTCACACTAATTTCCCCGTGCGCCGAATGCGGCCAGCCTGGCCGCGACTTAAACTGGGTAGAGACGTCGAACACAGGGCTTCATTCGCGAAACGTGGACTACCTCAGAACCACGGCAGCGACGATCGGAAGAAGCCGCAACGGGAGTGACACAATAGTTTACAGGAGATGTTTGCTCATTAATTATGTAGGGTCCAAGGAATCGCGACTGAAACTTTGCGCACAGTCCGGGAACACGTGTAGGCTTCCAAAGGAGCACTTCGTCGCCAGGATGGAAAGAGACGTCGCAATGGGAGCTGTCGTACCGCTGCTTGCGATCGTGCTGACTGGCTTCTGTACTGAGCCGAGCAAGTTGCCGACATTTTTCAAGTCTCAAGATGAACTGTTCCGGTAGGGTTGCGCGATTGTCAGTGGATGTGCGGAAGAATGTAGCGTCGATCGTGAATGTCGCCGAACGGCCGTAAACGAGGTAGAATGTTGCATAGCCAGTAGCGCGTTGGACGGCAGTATTGTGAGCAAATGTCACAAATGGCAAGATCGTGTCCCAGTTGTCGTGAGCTGGTCCAATATACATGGATATCATGTCAATTAGCGTGCGGTGGAATCGCTCTGTGATGTCATTGGTTTGAGGGTGGTATGCTGATGTTGTCTTGTGAATGGTGCCACAACCTTTAAGCACTTCTTCAATAACTACGGACAGAAAAGTCTTGCCGCGATCGCTAACTAAGACGCGGGGCGCACCACGACGCAAGACAACGTCTTCGAGGAAGAAGGTGGCCACGTCAGAGGCAGAGCTAGAGCGCAGAGGAGCGGTCTCTGCGTACCGCGTGAGATGATCAACCGCTGTCACGATCCAGCGATATCCTGCCGACGTTACGGGAAGAGGCCCGACTAGGCCCATTCCAACAATGGCAAATGCTTCCTCGGGACATGGTATTGGTTCTAGCAAGCCAGCAGGAGGTGAAGTAGGCTGCTTGCGCCGTTGACATAGTGCGCAAGAAGAGACGTACTTGGCAACCGACGTGGAGAGGCCTGGCCAGAAGAAGCGGCTCCTGACGCGGCTGTATGTTTTATGGAATCCCATGTGGCCAGCAGAGGGGTCGTCGTGGAAGGCCTCAAGGACCTGCGCACGAAGCGAACGTGGAAGTACGGGTACCCACCGGTGTCCATCTTCAGTGTAAACGTACCGATGCAGCACGTCGTTTTCAAGTTTGAATTGCCTGAGTTGTCGGCGCAACCTGGCATTAGGTGGTGGAGACTTTCCGCAGAGGCGTTGAAAAAAGCGATGGCAGTATGGATGTTGCTGTTGACAGGAGGCCAACTGAGTGTAGCGAGTCGAAGACAGCGTGCCGGCAACCGCTAATTCTGATAACGTAAGCGGAAGTTGAGCCTCATCATTAGACGCGCAATGAAGAGGCTGGTCCAGAGACGACGGCAGTGGGAGAGGGCAACGGGAGAGGGCATCAGCATCTTGGTGTTTTTTTCCGCATTTGTAGACAACGTCAAATGTGTACTCCTGCAGCCGGAGCACCCAGCGGCCGAAGCGTCCGGATAAATTCTTCAGTGTTGACAACCAGCATAACGCGTGGTGGTCCGTAATTACGCTAAACTGACGTCCGTAAAGATATGGGCGGAATTTCTGTACGGCGCAAACTACAGCCAAGCACTCATGTTCTGTGATTGAGTAATTTTGTTCCGCATTCGTAAGTGCACGGCTGGCGTAGGCTACGACTCTCTCTCGGCCTGTGGTGTCACGCTGCAGGAGGACGGCACCGAGGTCATGGCCACTAGCGTCGGTGTGCAGGCAGGTAGGGGCCTGCTCATCGAAGTGACAGAGGACGGGGTCAGATGTCAGCGCCGCCTTGAGGGTGTCAAAAGCGATGTCGCAATCGGTTGTCCAAGTGAAGGCTGTGCCCGACGTCAGCAGCTTGTGCAGTGGCGACGCGATAGAGGCGAAGTCGCGGATGAAACGGCGAAGATAAGACGCCAGGCCTAGGAAACTTCGTAATTGCTTTTGATTTTCAGGACGAGAGAAGCGTGTCACAGCAGTTACCTTGTCAGGATCTGGGCGAACATCATCTTTACTAACAAGGTGGCCCAACACTGGTGCCAAAACAATGGTGCCACAACCTTTAAGCACTTCTTCAATAACTACGGACAGAAAAGTCTTGCCGCGATCGCTAACTAAGACGCGGGGCGCACCACGACGCAAGACAACGTCTTCGAGGAAGAAGGTGGCCACGTCAGAGGCAGAGCTAGAGCGCAGAGGAGCGGTCTCTGCGTACCGCGTGAGATGATCAACCGCTGTCACGATCCAGCGATATCCTGCCGACGTTACGGGAAGAGGCCCGACTAGGCCCATTCCAACAATGGCAAATGCTTCCTCGGGACATGGTATTGGTTCTAGCAAGCCAGCAGGAGGTGAAGTAGGCTGCTTGCGCCGTTGACATAGTGCGCAAGAAGAGACGTACTTGGCAACCGACGTGGAGAGGCCTGGCCAGAAGAAGCGGCTCCTGACGCGGCTGTATGTTTTATGGAATCCCATGTGGCCAGCAGAGGGGTCGTCGTGGAAGGCCTCAAGGACCTGCGCACGAAGCGAACGTGGAAGTACGGGTACCCACCGGTGTCCATCTTCAGTGTAAACGTACCGATGCAGCACGTCGTTTTCAAGTTTGAATTGCCTGAGTTGTCGGCGCAACCTGGCATTAGGTGGTGGAGACTTTCCGCAGAGGCGTTGAAAAAAGCGATGGCAGTATGGATGTTGCTGTTGACAGGAGGCCAACTGAGTGTAGCGAGTCGAAGACAGCGTGCCGGCAACCGCTAATTCTGATAACGTAAGCGGAAGTTGAGCCTCATCATTAGACGCGCAATGAAGAGGCTGGTCCAGAGACGACGGCAGTGGGAGAGGGCAACGGGAGAGGGCATCAGCATCTTGGTGTTTTTTTCCGCATTTGTAGACAACGTCAAATGTGTACTCCTGCAGCCGGAGCACCCAGCGGCCGAAGCGTCCGGATAAATTCTTCAGTGTTGACAACCAGCATAACGCGTGGTGGTCCGTAATTACGCTAAACTGACGTCCGTAAAGATATGGGCGGAATTTCTGTACGGCGCAAACTACAGCCAAGCACTCATGTTCTGTGATTGAGTAATTTTGTTCCGCATTCGTAAGTGCACGGCTGGCGTAGGCTACGACTCTCTCTCGGCCTGTGGTGTCACGCTGCAGGAGGACGGCACCGAGGTCATGGCCACTAGCGTCGGTGTGCAGGCAGGTAGGGGCCTGCTCATCGAAGTGACAGAGGACGGGGTCAGATGTCAGCGCCGCCTTGAGGGTGTCAAAAGCGATGTCGCAATCGGTTGTCCAAGTGAAGGCTGTGCCCGACGTCAGCAGCTTGTGCAGTGGCGACGCGATAGAGGCGAAGTCGCGGATGAAACGGCGAAGATAAGACGCCAGGCCTAGGAAACTTCGTAATTGCTTTTGATTTTCAGGACGAGAGAAGCGTGTCACAGCAGTTACCTTGTCAGGATCTGGGCGAACATCATCTTTACTAACAAGGTGGCCCAACACTATGATGTTCTTTCTGGCAAAATGACACTTTTTCGTATTCAGTTGCAGCCCGGCGTTAGAAATGCATGTCAAAATTTCGTCCAGCCGCTCAAGATGCTGACGGAACGTGGAAGAAAAAATGACGATGTCATCCTGATAACATAAGCCGGTTTTCCACTTAAGGTCATGAAGAACTGTGTCTATCATACGCTCAAACGTTGCCGCAGCTTTGCATAAACCGAAAGGCATTACATTAAACTCATAGAGGCCACCGGTGTTGCAAAGGCTGTCTTGTCCTTGTCCGCTTCATGCATAGGTATTTGCCAATACCCTGAGCGGAGATCGAGACTTGAGAAATATTCAGCGCCCTGAAGTGAGTCCAAGGCATCGTCAATTCGCGGCATCGGATATACGTCTTTGCGTGTGATCTTATTAAGTGCTCGATAATCGACACAAAATCGTACCGAGCCGTCCTTTTTCCGAACGAGCACAACAGGCGAAGACCAAGGACTGGGCGATGGCCGAATGATGTCGCGTTTCAGCATGTCAGTGACGTTGTCTTCGATGATCTTGCGCTCTGCGGAAGATATGTGGTATGGGCGGCGGCGTACAATCGAATTTCCCTTGGTTTCGATGCGGTGCACTGCGACGGAAGTGTGCCCCAAAAGCTTGGAGCGAACGTCAAAAGAAGCACTGTGTTTTCGAAGTAGTGCTAAGAGAGCTTCCTTATGCGCCACAGGGAGGTCAGGATTGATGGTGGCAGTTAAAGCTGTGGTCGGTGTCAGCAAAGCAGGCCACCACGGTACCTTGGGAGAGAACAAGTGGCCGAGATGTAGTGTTACGTGCAGTGACCAACGCTCTGCTGTCATGAAACCTGACCAACCTGGGTGCAATTACAATCCTACCGGACAGCCACCGATCGTATGGAGCGAGAAACACATCACCATTAACGATTGTATCGGACGTCAACGTCAGAACATTCTCGTCGCCAGGTTGAATGGTACAATCGGCCGCCGTGACGAAATGCAGTTTGCGAGCGTCGTCATCAGATGAAAATTCCGTGTCCGCCATATGAACGACTCGCTGACGGCAAGATATCACGGCCGATGCTGAAGACAGAAAGTCCCATCCTAAAATAAGTGCGTGGGTACATGACGACAGAGCGAGAGCCTGAATGTGATGAAGTATACCGTCGATGAAAACTCGCGCTGTGCACACACCAACGGTCTGAACAAGAACTGGATTTGCACACCGAAGGGGAGGTCCAGTACAAGGCGTTTTTACTTTTCGTAAGCGAGCGCACAGTTCAATACTAATGACGCAAAGCGCTGCACCCGTGTCTACCAATGCTTGGGTCCATACACCTTCAACACAAATGAACAGTACATTTGAGGGCCGCTGCGGAGGATTTTCACTTAGTCCGAAAGATGCAGCTTTCCCTCCCGAAGCTGCACTATTTAGTTTTCCGGGCGATGGCCCGGGGTCGAAGTAGCTGGTCGAAGGAGAGAAGTGGAGCGGCGCATCGGTGACGTAGAGCGGCGACGCGGGAAATGGGAACCACCGGCTTCGTCGAGGCTCTGCGGAGATGGTGAGCGACGTTCGTAGCGTTGGTAGGAGTGACCGTGTTGTGGAACCGCTGCACGAAACTCGTCTCTTTCGTAGTAGTCGTAACCTCGCCTCTCGTCCTGTTGACGGCGTCGGCAAAACCTGGAAATATGGCCACGGATTCCACAATAGTGGCAAACTGGGCGAGGTGGGCGCCATGCGTTCGGAGGCGGAAGCGACGTTTGTGGTGGCAAAACATTCACCGACCCGTGCATTGTGGCCGCGTACGGTGGTTGCTGTTGAGTAGATGCGAGGGCCGCAACCTGAGCGTAAGTGGGCGTCGGCCAGGGTCACGCCTGGGAGTTTCCGCACATGTCATGGCAACCAGCTCTTCCCTGACGATGTTGCGGAGGCTGCTGCCAGGAGACGTCGTACGGAGCTCAAAAGGGCTAGAGGTAGCTTGTGTTTGAAGTTCCTCGCGTATGATGGACCGAATCAACGCTCGTAGGTCACTGTCATTTGCTGCGCTAACATGAGATGTGTCAGGCTGCAAGCGTAGCAGATGAAGCTCCTCAAGGCGCTGACACGTGGCGATGACTTCTAAAACTGTAGTGGGGTTCTTCACTGCAAGGGTGTTGAATGCCGCAGCCCCAATGCATTTGAGCAGGTGACGCACTCTGTCAGTCTCGGTCATTGAGTTGTTCGCGCGGCGGCAAAGGGCGAGGACATCTTCTATGTAAGAAGTGTACGACTCACCGGTTTGACCGGATGGAAGGGTTTGCGAAAATCTGTCGTAGCTAGTGTTTAAAGGAGGTCCAGTCTACGAAGTCCAGCTCGTGGTTGAAAAACCAAGTCTTCGCTACACCAGTCAGGTAGAAGGCGACGCGAGCGAGTTTGGCAGAGTCGTCCCAGTGGTTGAGTGCACCCACGCGGTCGTACTGCTCCAACCAGTCGTCAACATCGTCTCCACGAAGTCCAGCGAACAGCGGCGGATCCTTCTGAGGGGTGGTTACCAAGCAGGCAGGGGTTCCCATCGGCGCAAGTGTCGAGGATGCGCCAGCGTTGGAGCTCTCGCCTTGTGACATTGCCGAGGTCTGTTGGCACAAACGGCGTCCGGAACGGAGCTCTAGGGGTGTATTAGAGTGGGAGTCGTAGAGGCACCGGTAGAGCGAGAGGATTGAGGGACCGTACAGCACAATCCACGACTTGTAAGGCAACGTTTAGGCCGCAAGACACTTCTTTTTATTCGTCGAGTCTCTGCCCCACAACCCAGGCCAGAGAGGTGATGATGAGTATGTACAGGTGAGAAGATGAAGGGTATAAATAATGCTCACAATATATATATATATATATATATATATATATATATATATATATATAAATTGAGAACAGACAATGATGCCAAGGAAAGTATATGGGACGTTATTAGAAGTAATTGTAACGTAAATGTGGAGAAAGAAAAGTGGACGAAAAGATAACTTGCCACCGGCAGGATCCGAACTTGCGACCTTCGAATAACACGTCCGATGCTCTACCACTGAGCTACGCTGGCGGTCATCCCGCCGTCCACTTTATAGGGTATATATATATATATATATATATATATATATATATATATATATATATATATATATATATATATATATATATATATATCGAAAAAAGTGATTCTGGGTCCGGGTAAATATATACGGTCAAGTAGACACGCGCACGAAGCGATTTATTGACGTTTGGGCCGCGGGTCCAATCTTGTTGGCTTAACAAGAATGCATATCACTCGCTGTGAAGAGCACCTGATAGACATGTAAAAGCATTGCATTTTGCGAGCACGTGATTTAAGAACGCATAACTGACATGTAGCTTGAATCAACCCCTGCTGTCGTCCGCGAGGTTAAGGGCACTGCATAGAACAATGACACGTTATTTCGCTCCCTAGTCAATCAAGTTTCGCCAACCATTACGTTCGAGTTCTTTTTTCCGGAAAAATGTACGGATATCTTTATATTAACATGGTAGTGCTGAAGAAACTGAAGTTAGTTTCCGTTGCACGAGTACTCTGTGCTAGATAATATGTGCAGTTCACTTACGGAAAGTCGACAGCCAATGGGAACGGCGAAGTTCAGTGGCATTTACGAAAGTTCTGACGCCGTGTTTCTTTACACCATGTTGAGATATCGGGCACGGATCGCTATATGAAGTTTTTCATTAATTCTAAATTGAAAAGAAGAACTCGTCTGATCAGTGACTTGCTGCCGAGGGTGCGCTCGGGATGCTTACTGCAGAGGACAAATGTAAATTAATATGAGAAAGCATAAAAAAACACGTAACGGTTCCTATGACATGTAAATTAGTTTCACGTGCTTTTCTCGGCTAATAAGGCGCAAGAAAACTCATAACGGAGTTGGCCCTGAAGGGGTAGAGTACTCTTGCACACGCTCTTCGTACAATGCAGCGCATAAAACAGACAAGGAAAAGGACCACATGTATGTAGTAGGTCCTGAATCAAATGATTTTAGAAACTGTGCACACTGCATATTGGATCGGCGTGTCTTCTTTGCTAGTAGCTTTTAATCTTTCGTTACACATCTTACGAATTCACTCAAATTTTCCAAGTACTTCTACGGGAACTTCTTGTGCTTTTAATCAAAGTACGTTCGGAGTTCGGCAATATACATGAAATCCGTTCATGCTGGGGTATACAGACAGGAATATTTGGCGTCTATGGCCTTCTGAGTGCCGTAAAACTGATGCAGGGTGATGCAATACGCTCATCTAGTAACATATATGCCATCGACTAACGATTCTTTGGGGTGTTGCTATTATTGACTATTTTTTTCATTTAGCGGAAAGCAGCATCAGAATTTCTAAGGCTGGAGGAGCATCGCCCCTCCATCTCTTCCTCCCACCCTCCTTCTTCAACCTTCATGCCAGATAAATGTCCCAAGACTGCTGCTAACATATCTTTCACAATATGACAGCACACCGAGCTGACCTGAAGATTAATTTTACCCGTTTCGCAAGAAGGTAGAAGGGCGTTTGGCCGTATTCACCCAGATAACTTGCAAAGGGATACAATCCTGAAAAAAAAAAATTAATCACAGAATAACATATAGCGATTTTCGCGTTTGATGAGGTTTCTAAGGCCGTTTGCCTTAAAAGAAAAGCAAGATATTTAAAAGACACGCGACGAGAATCGCGCTCATGTGGCTGTACAGCATGACCGAGACACTGATAGCCTCTAATCAGCGGCACAATCCTGCCGTCGTCGACAATACCTCTAATCAACGCGCCCAAGGTTCGCAAAAGCTACACAAGCTAGACAAACCAACGCGTAACTAGTTTCCGGAGGCCGCGAGAAACAGTTCAGGCAGCGAGTGGATACTGCTCAGCTGGCACTGTCTCCCTTTTTGCGTGTTTGCTATTCTGCTTCATGTGGGCAGATTGTCTCTCTGCTTTCTCGTTTCGGAGCGGCGGAAACTTCGTTACCTTCGCCGGTAACTTAACTGTCTACGCCACCACCAAATTACGCGACGCCCGCGAAACATGAAACCAGCTAGGGGTTGTGCCGCCTTGTTTCGATCAGATTACGTTGCATCACACTACTCATCAGCAGTAATAGCTCTAAATAGGAACATCATCTGTATTACACTCTGAGAACAAGAAGAGGGTATACGTTTCGCTTTTCGTTGTCCTGACTTGCAGTGTATAAGACCCTCTTAAGAGAGTACGAAAAAAGGCGAATTCCTTCGAGGGGCTCATTTCTTTGTTGAACCACGAATAATGAAACCAACAGATAAGCAAGCCAAAGGATGGATGAGGGACACTATTATTTTTTTAAAAACAACATAACGATCTAAGCTATATTGAAATGAATTAAAGTAGACGAGAAATCACCCTTTCCGTCGGTGGTATCCGCCCCGACGACCTTCGAATTGCCCGTCCGATGATCTACCAATTCGAGCTACGAGAGTGGTCGCCCCTCGTCCGCTTTCGTAGTGTATTTATGTGTGTTTAAATTTAGAGAGGGTTAGCCCGCCCCACTCGTAGCCAAGGCGAGAGCCTCTTTAAAGAGGCAATTTAGCTCTCTTAAGGACAGCATGACTATCCGACTGCACTATATGACCTCCAAAGAGAGTTGACAGTCTTTTTAAAGAGAGGGTCATATACATGGTAATACAGAGCTCACGAAAAAAAAAAAAGTCAAATGACTTCTTTTTTTTTTCACAGAGTCCATTTGTAGAACTAGAACAGTTGCTCTGCAGAAAACATGAGCAACGAAACATTAGCGTAATACTTTTTCATGCTTTGAGCTCCTTAGAGTGGGCAAAATAAAACAAGGATCTGTAACGGGCTCTGGGGCATAGCCCGTTAGCGATCAGCCCGAGAGCACACAATGCAGCAGGGTTGCCGTTGGGTCGATTCAAAAAGGAGCCAGAACTCAAGCTAAAAGTAGCCAAAGTAGCCAAGTGATTTATGATTATCCCCAAATTTGTAGCCAAATTGTAGGAAAGCGGTATTATCAAGAGTGTTTTTTTTTTTACATTTGAAAGATGAGTAATATCATTTTGAATCAGGAATGAAATAGAAATAAGAGCATATTTGTTTTTTACTATTGCTTCGTTTTCAAGCCAAAGCCAGTCGAAACTAAATGAACAAATGATAAGTTCCATGCGCCTGCCTACTCTATCTAGAATGAACACAGCAACTGCCAGAAAGAAAGTAAGGTTGGGACATTTCCGCCAACCACTCAGCTGGAACATTATTCGTAGTAGAAAATCTCTGCTTGAAGTGAGGGACTGGAAATGATTAGTTGTTACCATAATACTAGCCCAGATTCCAGTAGTGCATGGTATCTGGTTGAAGATAACCAGTCCACCTTCATTTTGTCGCGGATCTCTTTGTCAAGTTCGCAAGAGAAAACTTGGTGTGTATGAGCCAGCGTCAGCATCGATGATGGGCAGCGGATGCAGCGTGCTAGCCGCGCGTTTGCCAACATGTGCGCAACTTTGTCAGTCTGAAATTAGCCAACAGATGCACTTAAATTTCATATTTGATTTACAAGTTGTGTTGTACAACTTTCCCAATTTATAATTTTTATTTAAATTCATAAAACCACCCACTTCATGGCCTGTCGCCCCCCCCCCTTCCCCCCAGCGGGTGATAGTCACATTGACTACGTGAATAATAACAAGAACTTTATTACTCCGTCTTGGCAGATCCGCCGCGCATTACGTTGGAGTGCCTCGATAAGCACCATACTGCTGGCGGGGCGAAGACATGTGCATGCGCAAACTGACATGTCAAAAAACTTTGAAAAAAAAGGGGGATAGTTATGTTTGCTCGAGATTTTATCTACACATAATAAGAAAAAAGATCCTGAATGAGGCAAAATAGGTGTTCAGGGCAGCCAAAATATAGCCATGGCGCCAGCCTGAAGTTTTAGTCGCCAGACGGGGTTGAAAGTAGCCAATTTGGCGCAAAGTAGCCACCAATGGCAACCCTGCAAAGCAGCCAACTTAGCCGCAATTGGCAAATTGCTGTTGTGCAGCAGCAAATCTGATATCATGGCAAGAATGTGAACGAAAGGCGAGCGTGTCGATAACCAATCACCAACGACGCCCACGTCTGGTGTTCCAGACAGTTCGATGTTTGCGCGCTGTCTCTCATCGACCGTCCTATTTTTACCTGTTTTCACGCCATTGCTATAGATTCGCTAGTAAGGTGACGTGAGCTACTTGAGGTAGCAAATGTCGTTCGATATTTTCTTGCACTCGGGGCAAGGCCTCGGATGAGCAGTTGCGTTTACCTGATCAGGACGAGGTCGCAGTTTCAGTGAAGGTCGCATTTTGTAGCGCCAAATAGAATAACGTGGACATACTGAGGATGTCTCAAAGGACTAATGACACGAATTTTAAAAATTTTTGAGTTGTTACTCTAAATAAGAATGCTGATGTCGACAAACCTGAAACGAGTACCGTGGCGCCTGAGAATGCATCAAATATATTTTTATTAACGCTTACTTTAAAAAACACTTTCGGTTTCTATATTGAGAGGGCGGCTTCTCAGTGACATGTCACAGCTGTATGGCGTCACGGGGATACAGTAACTTGTGACGTACTAGCGGAAAATCTATTATTTGCTCGTGGTGCACGTGAAGAATGATGAGTGAATTGTCATCCGGTGACCCTGACAGGCATTTCTGCTATTTAGGCTCCATGCAGGACGCAGAGCTTGCAAACTCAAGGGAACTGCGTTGACTCGTCGGGATAAGGTCCATTACAGTGGGGCTGGTTTGCAGATGCTCAGCGACGAAAACTTTAAAATATTTTATACGTATTGTCCGAGTCCGGTGTGTGGAGAGTGTGGACACCTCATACCAATGAAACGGAATATGTTCCCTTTTGCGATGTCTCAAAATCATGTCAGTACTACTTCAAGGTAGAGTGGGGAAGTGAAACTGATTCAGTTGCCAAATATCACACGCCGCACGTTCCGAGGCCCATTTGTCGTGTGACATTGTAAATAATAATAACGAATAATTTCTGGGATTTGACCTTGCAAGATGACGATATGGTTATTGTGCACCCCGAAGTGGTGGGATTCGGATTAATTTCTATTCCCTGGTCTTTGTTAACGCATACCTTACTCAAATTACACGGGTATTCTTGCTTGTATCGAATGGATTCCAAAGGGCCCTGCGAAACGTTTATAGTTGTCGGCTGGAGTGTATTCAACTTGAGAATATGACACGATTCGTATATTTCTTGCCTCACGGAGACCAGAAGCTTGACTGAAGTAAATGAAGTTTGAGTTCATCGGATATGTGACCTTCCACATGAATATGCCATGCAACTACTTTCGGTAATTTCTTCGCCGTGTCCGCACAATGCTCGTTTAATCTAACCTTAACTGGTTGCCCTGCTTCGCCAATGTATTAACGTGCGACAGAGTGCAAACTTGATGATGTAAGTAAAGTCTGAACTAGTGCAGGTAAAATTAGATTTTACACGGTTGACGTAAGTCAGTTTGGTGCTTTTAACTATATATAACGTCATTTTATATGACGTCCGTACTATAACGCCACGAAGGCGTACACATAGATGATGCTAGGTATAGGGTACTAGAATAATATATACAGTGGTAGGGGAAGGCAGCTGCCAAACGATTTGTCCAAACGTTTACTGCAGCAACACCCCTGTTCAGCAATATCTCAATTATTGTTGTTAATTACACTATTTCTAGTACTAGCGTATGAAGCTTAAAAAAGTTTGTTTCTCTACATCAGACACTTGTGCTATAGAGAAAGAAGACCTACTGGCACAAATAGTCCAAGTCGCACATAAATATAGCGAGCTACCGTTCACGACTACCACGTCTGTTTTCCTAACGGCGCACGTCTCTGCCAGAGAGGCCAGGCACATTACATCACAGCAAGCAAGAAGCTCCGCAGTGGGCTCCTACTTCTTTGAGCAGTGACCTAGCGAAGGCAATAGGCGTGAAAGTTTGCGCAAGTAACGGCACTCTTTCTACTAAGAAAAATATCTGGGATTTTATGTCCTAAAACCACCATACGCATATGAGGCACGCCGTAGGGGGAGGGCACCGAAAATTTCGACCATCTGGTCTCCGTTAACGTGCACTGACATCGCACAGTACACAGGCCTCTGGCATTTCGCCTCCATCGAAATGCGAGGCACTTTTTCTAGAGCTTCACGACCAAGCCGCAAGATATACCCGGGTGCACTTCGATCCGTGCTTCTTTGTTCTAACTTTTCAGACGCGTACTGCATAGCAAACATAGCAAATGAAACCACATCCCGGTGATTATCGCGCTTTCTCTTTCTTTTCTGTCGGCATTGTTCGGGTCTTAAGGGAATTAGGGTAAAGTTGTAAGTGCGATTTCCTCATACCCGCCGGCATGGTACTTGGCCGTCTGCGACCTAGAAGGATTTGTCATTCTTTATTTGTAGACTCTTCGAGTGCTTCCGTCAAGCTGCCGGCTGTGCGAGGAGCATCACGTGACTTGCTGCCTTTGGGCGTCTACAGCATCTACACCACGTCGTTCGCGGTAATTTGTCAGCGCTCAATTCGTACAGCATTGATGCCTTGAAGATCGCGCTTTCAAAAGAATTCGCGGGATAAAGAAAGTGAGGGCACGCGGTGGTCGTCCTGCATGTGAATGAGAACTCAGTTTGGCTTTGGCCACACTTAGTGGGCCTTACACACAGCAGTAACCCGTGCCAAACAGCATTTCTCCCGCGTATACTCTCGTTCTTCTGTGCAACACATGGCAACACATGGGCATGAAACAGCTATTACGATTTCTGGATAGACGTAACCAGAAGATCACGTGGTCCCTTATCACGAGTCGAAGGTGAAGGCCATGTTTTACTTCTCAGCTGCGTATGATGAGATGATAATGGTTTCTCCTTCACTACCGGCTGGCGATAGCAAGCAATCACTGCTCGTCACAGCAGGGAGGAACACCGCGTCAATCCTCACCGCCTTGCGTGCGCAATCATACAGAGAGAGAGAGAGGTTTATTTATAGAACGGCAGAGAGGTCAGCCTGAGCGATAGTACGCTCTAGCCTGCTGCTCTACACCGGGGGGAGGGGAAAAGGGGAGGGAAAAGAGTAATGAATTACGATGGTAAGTTAGAGGGGTTAATACGTACAGTGCCGTCAGGTTGGCGCAGTGCTACAGCCGTGCATCCAGTCCAGTGTCTTGTGGAAAAGCTGTGACCGCTTTTACGGCCACCGTTGCACTGTTGGCATCAGGCCAAGGGCCCAACACAACCTCATCAGTTAGTGGCCTATTATGCATTGCCTCAGTAGAGGAAATCATACAAACCAAAATTAAATTATGCACTGGGATATCTCGGAGCACAGACATGCTAGAAGAATTCTTCCAAGTGAAACTGTGCAATCGCGACTGCCTCCAGTTTTTCAATACAAATATTCTCGCTTTCTGCAGTCACTAAAAAGTTCATTATTGAATCGTAGTTGATTGGGCGGCTGACAGCGTTAATTAATGCATCATTTTGTGTCCCTCTTAATACGTAACTTCCGTGCAAATGTGATTTTAAGGTACCTCTTAGTGCTGAATTGTAAGAAAGTCATAAAGCCTAATTTTGAACACCCGGTATATTGTATTGATGCATGGTATTAATAGTATGTCTGTGGCCAAATGCTGACCCAAGTCCGAAGTACACGGTATGAGAGCTTTGTCAAGCTGCCTAAAAGCAGCTTTTACTCTTACTCCTCATGATCTGCAGTGCTCATGAAACAAACATCTATTCTATTATATTCTATCGTGGTTTTGGGACGTTAAACTCCATCATTTAGTATTATTATTATTTTTTCTTTTTTCCTCGTGGCCCGCAATACCGAAGTCAGAGACTTGTTGAGACTACAGAGACGTGTTTCTTGTTTTTTTTTGTTTTTTGTTTTTTTTTTGTCCCGGAAGTGACGCGGAACTACAGCATTTGTGCACATTGCGTAATAATCTGAGTGCCTGTGTTAGGAAGATTCGCTCAATTAATCGAACCTAAACACGGAACGGCGTGTCTCCTCGCCCGAACATCCTTTACTCTAATAAACGAAGGCCAAATCAGTAACTTGTGCCGCAAAAGAAGCAGGTCTAATGCAATTATTTAGGCTAGAGCGACAGACACGCTCGCGGCGCCTCGCAACACGCACAAGGTAGGAGACCTTGTTGGGCGGTGCGCGCTGATTGTATCCATGATAGCAGCCTTCGCATTAAGACCAGCAGCAGCACGTAAATAGACGGATCGGACAGGCGCTACTTCGTCCAGCGTTTATTGCGCCCAGCAGAGACGGATAATTTCCAATTTGCTCTGCTCACCCTCACCGTAAAGCTAATCCGATTCCCAACTTTACTGTGCCGCCTGTGGTTAGGAGTAGCCTTCACGAAGGCGTACTCTTTTCGCATAGGAATGGCAGACACCTCCAGATGCGACTCGTGCAACAGCGACGAAACAATAGCACATCTACTATGTTCCTGTGATCGTTATGTGAGCGAACGGAACGTTCTACGTGATACGCTCAACAAACTAGACGATAGACCGTTTTCCGAAGAGAAGATCCTCGGATCGTGGCCCTACGCGTCGCAGGCCAACAAAGCGACACGAGCATTGCTACTTTTTTTTTAAATCGACTGGTTTAAGCGACCGCTTGTAGCCGTGCAATGGACAGACGCACAGGTACCCTGACGTTGCTCTCTTCCTTCTTCTTTCTTTCTTTTCTTTGATCCCTTCCCCCTCTTCCCCCCCAGTGCAGGGTAGCAAACCGGAAGCGCGTCTGTTTGACCTCCCCGCCTTTCATTCCTTTCCTTCCTCCTCCTCCTCCTCCAGTTCATTGGATTCCCACTTCACTGTGCGGCCGCAATCCTGACGAGTACGACACGAAATGTAGTGCGGCGGGAGATGACGTCAGGCGCCGAACTGTTCCCTAGCTGGGCAGAGACGAGAAATTCGTGAACACCGGGGGCCACTGGAGCCGCCGTTTCGACAAGCGGACATTTCTTCATCTGCATAAGCAGTTGCAACATTGAAAAAGACAAGTGCGCTTCTTGAAACGTCGGCTTCAACGGCACCCCGTGTCAGCCAGTCAGTCAAGAACTTTATTGAAAGGTCCTGAGGAGCTTAAGCTGCCGGGCGATCCATGAGGGACACCCTTGCAGCCGCTACTGTAGGCGACGCCCGAGTCGGGGCGGGAACGTGGAGGCGTTCCCGCCCCACGGCACCCCGTGTTCACGAATTTTAAATGCGAATGCATTTCTTAGTCGGGCTATGTCAGGCATCCGGCGTTGTGCGGCGTTGGCGTTGTCCGCGGCAGGTGTTATCTCTCCGCTCTCACTCCCTCTCCCAAGCAACAGCTGCGGGCGCGCGCGCTTATCCTCGCCCCTAGCAACCGGAGCAGGTGGTGCGGGCGGAGTAGCGGAGAGTGAGTGGAGAGGAGGAGCGCGCTCTGGTGTGTGAGGGCGCTCGCATCGCGGGAGCTCGGCGGAGCTCCCGCGTGTGTGGAAAGAGTGTAGGAGAGGGTAGGTCCAGTGCTTCGCCGCTCCTTCTCTCGCCGTTCGCTCTCTCTCCTCCCTGCGCCCCACTCTCCCGTCCGCTCGCTCGCACGTATATATATAAAAAAAAAGAGAAAAATTTAAAAAAAATAAAAAAGAAATTCAAAAAACAAAAAAAATTTTAAAAAATTAACAAATAAAAAAATAAAAATAAATAAAAAATAAATAAAAAAAAGACAGAAAAAAAAGAAAAAAATACAAGCGCTGCGCCGTGCTCCCGACCGGGCTGCAGAAATTAGGCGCCTTTTCCTTCTTCGAACCACAACCACCATATATAAATGGAGTGAAGCGCGCGCGAAATGCATTCGCATTTCCTCACGATTCCCTTCGGGGAGGGGGGGGGGCATTTTTTCACCTCTTCAAGCTTCGTCTTCCCTTGAACATCTACCAAGGAAGGTTACTCTTTCTTTTAGTGCACACACGTATAGCTACATAAGAAATGTTGACTTTCGTTAGCATTATTACTATTATTAGTGGAAAGTAGTACTAGTAGTAGTAGTAGGAGGAGGAGGAGTAGTAGTAGCAGTATTTGTTCTTGTTGATGTTGTTTTGTTGTTGTTGGCGTAATATTAAAAGTTTTTTTTTTTCTACGCGTGAACATGAACCTTAAACTTCGCCTTTATTTCCTACCATATCTCTTCTTCGTGTTTCATTACTATTAAGTTTCCTTAAAAATCAATCTTCAAAAATCACAAAAAAATTCAAAAGTGTTTGTTGCTGTTAGCGGGGCCGTTGTTACTAAGGTCAACAAGCACCTTCAGCTAAAGAACTCGTCTCTGACGCCCCTGACCTGAACCCGCTCTGGTCGCGACTGAACGCAAATCGCGCGTTAGGGACGACATATCTGATTCCTGATTCCTAGGGCTGCGGCGGAAGAGCTGACAAGCGACTGCCGATCTACTAGCCGCGTGCGCTCGAGAGAAGAGTCCGAACCGCACGCGAAGATGTGATGAACACGCCCTTTGAGCTCTTACGCAGCCCTTACCGCGTTTTTAAATGGTTGATAAGGCATGCCCTATTTTCGAAGTTAAAATGTTGGGCAGATCATCACTAGTGTTGCGAAGATTGAGGTAGTAGCGGAGATGATGGTGTTCCCCTCCGCCTTTACTTCACCTCCCTATTTCTTTCTCTCTCTTTCTATTTCTTTCTCTTTCTCGATCTGTCTATCTTTATTTCTCTCCTTTCCATTTCTTTCACCCTATAGATATATACCGCAGTATTTCTCGTTTCTTCCTCTTTCTCTCTTAGTCTTGTCTTTGTTTCAACGCCTCTGTTTTCTATCTCATTTTTGTGTATATTTCTCCCGTACTTTCTCTGTCTTTCTGTCTGAGTGTCCGCCGCGGTGGTATAGCGGTTAGGGTGCTCGGCTGCTGACCCGAAGGTCGCGGGTTCGATCCCGGCCGCGGCGGTCGCATTTCGATGGAGGCGAAATGGTAGAGGCCCGTGTACTGTGCGATGTCAGTGCACGTTAAAGAACACCAGATGGTCGAAATTTCCGGAGCCCTCCACTACGGCGTCTCTCATAATCATATCGTGGTTTTGGGACGTTAAACCCCAGATATTAATTAATAATTTCTGTCTTAGTCTGTCTTTCTTCCCTTTCTCTATCTCTATTTCTTTCTTTTTCTTTATCTCCTTTCCTCTCTCTCTCTCTCTGTACTCAAAGTCTCTCCCATCAGAGTTATTGCATCCCACCCCGTACAAATTGGCGCACGTGTTCTGGGAGTGAATCATGAAGAGGAAGAAGAAAGCGCGTGCTGCTTCCTTATGGTGACAGTTTTCTGTTCACTCTGCACGGTGTAACGGTCAGCTTATACGGCACCAGTGTTCAAAACCTATCGAGCAAGTCGTCGCACACAATCGACGATAATATAGCGTCGCTGACAACGAAGCTACGCTGCAATGGCGCCAAAGGGCTGCGGTTTTGAGACGGAAAGAGCGGTAGGAGAAGGAAGAAACGAGCTCTATAATGGGAACAATGCACGGGTCAGCCAATGGTGCATGGCCTCCCAACTTCCATATTGACTGCGTGTGAAGGAGGGACTGCGCGTGAAAGGGTGGTTTATGAAATAAACTTCGCAAGCAAAGGATGTTCAGAACTTCGTATATATACCTGCCCGGAATATTTTCTGGGAATGCGACCTCCGCAGATTTCCAATACGAACGAATCTGAGTAAGCAAGTTTGAAGCTGAGCCGCGCATTCGGACACCTTATGTGGGCGGATGCTGAGTGCACATTTAACTCTGATGAAAGTGCTTTCTCAGTACATTATACCGGCTACGGTGGTTTAGTGGCTATAGTAACGTGTCGTTGAAGGCGAGTGTACGATTTAGATTTCCCGCATGGCCATATTTTGAATTAGGGTGATATACAAAAGTGTCAGCGTGATTAAGTTAAGGTGCAAGTTAACGGAGTTCGGGTGGTTAAGATGAAAACCATGGAGTCTCCAACTTCAGCGTGTCTCACGATCATAACGCCGTTTTGGCACTTAATGTCCTCGTAAGTTAGTGCGTTATTCACGCTTACCGCACGTGTGGTTTTGAATATTGAAAACTTTTCACTACTGGGTTTCCCAACCTTTAACGGGCTGCTGTTGCGTTGCGTGCATGCAATTTAGCAAATGCGGACACCTGTAGCGAGAGTCCAAGCATTGCAGAATGAAAAAAAAAAAAGACAATCTCTGCAGCGTTAAAGACCCGCTGCTAAATTCTTCCCATGAGTGTCATAACAACCGTGCCTCCCTCAAAGTGCAGCTGTTTTTTTTTTCGTCTTTTTTACGTTTTTAAGAAACCGTACATGCTATCTAACGGGCACCGGAGGTGCCTAACCTCTAACAAAGTTACGGGATGTGGGCGCTTATTCCTACATCTGAAGTAGGCAACGCGTAGGCAGTGAGTGCATTCGTTCAAGCTTTCTTTTCTTTTTTTTCTAATAAATTTAGGTAGACTGGCCTTTGCTTAGCAATAAATTCCACATGAAAGGTTCCCCAACGTTCGTAGACAATGATAGTTCGATATTTTCTAGGAACTTGTGTGGCCTTTCATTCCTATAAGAATACTGTAAAAAAAATTTCGGCAGATCCCAAGTACGTTGGGAATCGATGTTATGCGAAGCATACAACGGAAGGTGATTGTGTTGCAATTTTTTTATTGAACGAAACTTTACTTAATCATGCTAAAGATATGTACAAATGTTGTACGCACAGACGCAAGTTGAACAGTCGCATATGTTTTATATAACCAGCTGTTTACATTTGCGTAACGATGCCAACAGCAACATGGGCAGTAGCAACACCAGAAGCGGTAAGCTGATATGTAGCGCTTGTGCTCGCGAGGATGGTAGCCCTGGACACTGCTATGGAAATCAACTTCAAAGGATGGCGCTTAACTACAATTGACGTTAACCCGACGTGACAGCTGTATCATACGTATGTAATGTTTGTAAAGTTGGATAGCCAGCACTGCAATTACTATTGAACTTTACTTTACAATTGAATTCACGAACTTTTCTTGAAAAGCAGTTCCGACACCTGGCGTAGCTCTGTGCCAGAATACTTGATTGCTACGAAGAATGCTGGGGTTCGTTTCCTGCTGGGACCTTGACGTCGGGTCAACGCTGCCGATGTCAGCTTTTCCTAACGCTCTCGCGTAAAAATTACCAATGTCTCTTCTCGCCGTTCCTGGGCAGATATAAACTGTCAGTCACCTGTGGCCCATACTCGCATTCCTGTGGCACATACCCGCCCGTGGTATACGGATATGTGCCACACGTGTCTGGGGGAGAGGGTTTGACGACGTACGCGACGGGATTGCCAAATTATTCATGTCATGACCAGCGAGTCATATTCGTCAAACCATCTTACCGTCAAAACATCTTATCTTAGGCGGCTAGATATAGATAGATAGATAGATAGATAGATAGATAGATAGATAGATAGATAGATAGATAGATAGATAGATAGATAGATAGATAGATAGATAGATAGATAGATAGATAGATAGATAGATAGATAGATAGATAGATAGATAGATAGATAGATAGATAGATAGATAGATAGATAGATAGATAGATAGATACGCTAAAAGTGCCTGCAGTACGCAAAGAAATGCTTCACATTTAAAAAAACCAAATGTACGTCCGCTTACAACTCTGCAATGTGGAAAGGTTGTTAATAAGTTGACCGCGTGGTAGTTCTTGAACAAAGTTCTTCATAGCGCATAAATGTTGTGGCGAACAAACTGAACGCATGACTTAAGTAAGTTACGGTGACCATAATTTAACCCGATTACGTGCGACTAAAAATCTCGTACGTGTAAATCAAGAGAAGCAACATTGTAACAAACCTGAACAAATTGAGAAACTCTCCCAGGGTCGCCCTTATGCACTCACCTAAGACGACTAGAAGGCGAATGGCACCGTTCTTTTTTTGACGCAGTCGATGTATTGATCCTGCCCCGCCACCCTGTGAATGCTTTCTGCACCGAATGTGGTTTTGCATTGCCTCCACGATCGGAGGCACGTCCCATGGTTTTGCGCTGCCTACGTCACCAGCCCACCATTGACCAAGCTACGTTGCCATATGATGAAGTCGTCATGTAACGTCATGGAATGCGTCGTTGTTCTGACGTCATAATTACGTCATAAAGACATAAAAATGACGATCTGTGGCGCAATGATGACGTCATCATTGCGTGACTATCATATTGCGTGACAATTTTTTGCATCATTCGTATTGAATGCCGACGGGAAGACGCCGACGCGGGGCGCCGGACAATTTACGTGTTTCATGAGGCACATAGGGCCTTCAAGATGATGCTAGAATGACTTCGACCTACAGTTTCAACAGCCCTCCCAAAGAGCACATACGTTTAGGGGCCCAGTTTAACGAAAGAAACATCGAAAACAAGGTAGCCATTTACTTTGTCGTTGCATGCTTCCAGGATGAAGCCGCTTGGTTGAAGAGAGCTGTGAACAATGCGTTCTGTTTCTCTCACTTGTCGTACGGGCTGTTTTGGGAGCAACCACCAAGAACAAGACGTTCTGCAAGTAATGTAATGCGGATTTTTTTTAGCAGTCACTCCGGCAGCCCCAGCTGGTACCTTGGCTTTCTAATGCCACTTGACTTCCTTTATAAAACGCCCTTTTGAGGTCTATAAGCGGTTTAACGAATGTCATCTCTACATTTGAATTCACAAAACGAAAGCTATGTGAAACTGTAGAAGCATTTTGAGAGAAATTTAAGCCCTTTGCCCTAGTCTCTGTGATTAGTTACGAGCAGCATGAACTATCTATGGAATGCATGTATCTCCTGTAAAGTACCGATATGGCGCTTAAAACGGTTCCAGCGAATACGTGAATTTTCCCTACACACATCAGAAAATTTGAGGCTCACACCACGGAAGCTTCAGTGAGAAGTGCTTATGTCAGTTCACGATATACCAAACGAAATTTTTTTATTTCTTAATGTGCAGCATATATAAACTGGCTTCCTACGTATTAGCGAACGTCCCAATCCAATGCACTTCCCTTTCGCACATTTACGTCTTGCATTTCTGCACTCACATTTGCGTATTTGTTGTTTGTGAGTACCCGTAAAAATCCTGCGTATTTCACTTAAATCGCACTGTTTCATGTTATACGATTTGTGCCTGTGCGTGTTTGGTTTTGGGCAGCAGAATCCTAATGTGCTTTATTATTATTTTTTCATAACTAAATACTGACTCTAACAAAGATTAGTTTTATGTAATGTCAGCAGTGTGCTACGCGGAATACACGCAAATGAAGGCCTACAAACCGCCGTTTCTCTAACATTGAGTTCTAGAATGCTCTCATTCTCTCGTCATCAAATGCACACGCCCACTCAAGGTTCCAACGTCGTATCGACATTTGCAGTATTTTCTATGCAACAGTTCACGAGGATGGCTTTTACGTTCTGCAAAGTAAGCAAGAGAAAGGTTGAACGCGACATTACCGACTTATTACGCTTTCCTCATTTTCCAAGTGAAATTGATTTGCCTTGAGAATGCAGCCAGTATATTGCGCAATCGAGATTCCTTGCTCGATTGTTTCTTTGTTTGTTTGTGACTCAAATCAGTGCTGCGCTTACGGAATGAAGTTCCACGAAACGTGTAGCTCGTCACTGAGGCTGTGACGAGGTCTCGCTCCCTTGTCGTTTGCGTGCATGTTCAAGGGCTTTTTACGGGAAATACACGACACGAATTTGCGGATTTTTGTTTGGAAAAGTAAACATCGAAAGAAGAAGATGGTGCCACGCGCTGCTGCACAGATTGGTGTGTTTGCTGGTGGCGACAGCCGAAGCTGATTTCTCGAAGAACGGCTTCGGCACAATAAGTCTGCCATTTATTGCCAGTATATTGCTAGTACGTTGTGGGCATTTATTCGTGAGAAACTTCGAACTCTTCGGCTTCAATTGACAGGATGTCATGGAGTGAGGGAATTGCTTTTCGCTCCAACATGATGAAGTGTTTTTTTCGTTGCAGGTAAATTGCTTTTATTTGAAAACAAACTGGAGTCTGGTTTGCTGCTGATTGCGATGTGAATAGGCTAGATGGAAAGGTTGCAGTCAAACGAGACAAACGCTAAGTCTTTTATGTATCGCGAACGCTTTACGCGCAACTTGCTAGGGTTGAATACTGGGCGTGTTAATATGGCATCAACCGAGATAGTAAAGCGCAACAAATCGATGAGACCCACGAAAGATACCCACACAACAGAGTACGAAATAGTGCATGAGGCTTTGCTTTTCAGTAACTTTCTTGTGTTCCGCTGATTCGTTGCACTATACAATTTACAGCTGACACGCAAAATCTGTGGAATCGACTTACGCAGCCGCCGAAACTACAACAGACAAAATTACGAGATTTCTCGCTATCACGTCTGCACAAGTCTGTCGAAATGAAGGGTATTAGGTGTTCTGTGGTGCGAGCACCTAGCGACATCACGTTTCTCAAGGAGCACACCAGAATTCTCTCGCAGCCAACAAGCTGGTTGAGCGTTGGCTCGATAGTTATGAAAAACCACTAAATAAAAAGTAATATGTAAAGGGGAAGTAATATTTCAAGTTAAGAGTTGTATGGGATACAAATGATATCGGAGCCTAACTTTAGTAAAGGTAAGGGTAAATTAACTGTCAGGATAGTCAATTAAAACTAATTGAAATAGTTCATCGTAAAGCACTATGCTTTTTAGACGATGTGTGGCCATGATGCCATCAAGATGGCACATACCTCTTGTAGAACAGCCTTCATGCTCTAGCTTGAGAGCTCACTAACCGAGCAGAGCAACTGCCTCTCGTTAACGAGCCCCATTTAACAAAGCCAAAGGATATCCTCGCTCACCGACGGGGCACACGAAAAACGTATGGCACTCCTCACAAATTCTTAGATAGCGAGGATGCCGCAGACCTTCGGAAGATCCAAGTGAACGCATATACAAATTTATCAAGAGTGCGTGAAATATATCTTGTGCTGTGAAAAGGACGCCTGTCCGTGGTGTGGCGGCAGGCCAACGCTATTCCTCATCTCATGGGGGTGTGAACACCAACCAGCAGGTTTAGATAACTTTCTAAAACATAGAATAGACCATAGAATACTAGATCAGGTCCGCCGGTCGGCGAAAGTCAGTGCAGCCCTGGACCTAGGGCACCACCCAGTTAGCTCCTAAATTCCTCGTTACCCCTTCCCTGAAAAAAGCAAAAACAAAAGACGGCAGATCCCACGCATTGTGGGAGTCGACGTAATGCGAAGCAGCCAGCAAGGAGCAAATCATGCTGTACATAACATGCATGTCATGATTTACATGTTAGGACCTGTCATTCATGTTCGTTATACAATCACGTCACGCAATGCCAATTTTGGTGTATATCAAGCTAGCGAACTGGACGCAAGCGCACCATGAGCGTGGCATGGAAGTCATGCTGTACATGAGATGTCATGATTTTGATATTACCACTTGCCCTTTATGTTTGTCATACCGTCACGTCATGCAATACCGAACTTTTTGTATATCAAGCTAGCCAAACGGCCGTGAGCGGACCAGGAGCGTGGCATGTAAATCGTGTTGTACATGGCATGGATTTCATGATTTTCATTTTACGATCTGTCATTTATGTTATACAGACATGTCATACAGACATGTCATGCAATACCAAATTTGGTGCATATGAAGCCAGCGAAACGGCCGCGAGCGTACCATGAGCGTGGCATGCAGGTCCTGTTGCACCTGACATGTCATGATTTCCATATTACCACTTACTATGTTTGTCATACAGTCACGTCACGCAATACCAAATCTGGCGCATATCAAGCTAGCGAAACGGCCGCGAGCGTGCCATGAGCGTGGCATGTAAGTTATGTTGCACATGACATGTCATGGTTTCCATATTACCACCTGCCACGTATGTTCGTCATAGTCACGTCGCGCAATACCAGATTTGTTGTATATCAAGCAAGCGAAACGGCCGCGAGCGCGCCATGAGCGTGGCATGCAAGTCATGTTGCACATGGCATGCACTCATCATGTAGCAAGGTCGACAGCTGGGCCAGTTGGTGTGGTTCCATATTATTTAAAGCAGCGCAAATGACAAGACAAGATCAGGACAAGAAGTGGACACAACGAACGCTTATCTCGCAACTGGCAGGTTTATTAGAAGAAGCATAAAAAAGAAAACATAAAAAGAAGTGACTCACACGACCCGCGTAATTGCCGCCAAGTGGGAATCTGGCCAAGCGTTCGTTGTGTCCACTTGTTGTCCTCTTCTTGCCCTGTCGGTTGCGCTGCTTTAAATAATACACATCATGATTTTCATATTACCACCGTTGTCTGGTCCGGTCGTCGTCTGTCTTGCAGCACATTCGTTAAACTATCTTATATGCCGTGAGCTCATCTATACTGTCCAGGCGACATTCGCAATGTATCGAATACGCCATAAATCATAATTTTTATGAAATAGGACAGCACCCACTACGCCATTTTTCGTCTTTGTACGGATGAGTGAGGTACCTGATACACATCTGTAAGGTATTATGTGCACTTTGTTGATGCAGCATGTGGCTGATGACGACGAAGAATTATGGCCGAGCACTTTGCAGGGGGTGCGAAGCATTAAACCACACAGTCGTTGCGCAATTAGCATTGTGTGATGACCGTTTCTTCTTTTTTTACTCTTCTGTCCTGACCATATTACATAGGTTAACGCGATTCCTGGCCTCAAATGACCTGCTCTCAGAATTCGCATTAGTCAGTATCTTAATTGTCGGTGATTTTTTTTTATTATCTTCAAGTGAATTTGAAGGCACAGAACGATGACATACATGAACTTGATTCCTGCTTTAGCGGTTGTCACTGGGCATATTTCTGCACATCCTCTGCCTCGGCATAGTACAAGGGAAAATACAACGGAACATTGATAATCAACATTGACCTAACAACCGTGGCATCTCCCTCCTCAATGACGACAGCGCATTGATTCAAGAGGCGTGACATAAATTCATCTTAAGATTTTGTTGCACTTTTCAGGGTTGTGCGTACTATGTGTGTTTTAAACGAACTAGATGCAATATTAGCTATAGTTATCAGAAGTATAGCTAATAGTTCTCGTTTTATGCCGGGTTCACCATATGTCCATTTGCGAACGAATTAGCAGCTAGTGCCATAATAAATTATTGGTGTGAGTGACAAGGCCTCTTCATACAGCGACTAAATTTTAAACATCTCATTCCGTATGGTAAACAACATAATGAAGGGCAGGGCTGTAGCTGGCAAATAAGAGAGAGTAAGAGAGAACGATTTCTTGGTTCACAAGTATTTAGGTCGGATCCTGCGATTTATATCTTCCATGAGTGTAATATCACTTTTCTTAGAAGGCGTCTGGCTGCGCGTTGCTGTAAATCAGTCTCATCATCATCAGCAGCATATTCTATGTTCCCTGAAGCAAGAAGGCCCTTCCCTGTGATCAGCAACTTACCCTACACTGTGCGAGTTGACTGGGAGTGCAAACACGGACACAATAGAGAAGTCGAGACACTTCTTCACTGACTTAGTTCTTGTGTCCATGTTTTGCATGCCCAGTCTTTTAACATGAATACGTACAGGGTCCATGAAAAGTTCCCAGGCCATTTATTACTATACCAGCGTGTACTAGGAGCATTTGACGGACCCTATATCAACTAGCTCATCTCTCTATCATTCTAAGCGAGCTGATTCTATTTGGTTTCGCAGTACTTCTTTATTTCATCACCCCACCGAACTAACAGCCGTCCTTGGCTGCGTTGCCCATTCCATGGCATATATTTTATAGCTTTAACTGATAACCTGCCGTCTCCTGCTCAAAAAATATATGAAGTCTTCATAGTTTGTTCCCGTTCATGTGTTATATTGACGATGATCATAGTGAAAGGGAAGACGACGATTTCTGCTTTTTCTGCTGAACCCAACTGCTGTTCCTGTTTTCACGATTAAAAAAACACACCAATAGGCGACCATCTTCTCCTCCAAGTTTAGACACGTGCACTCCCTACATGGACTTAACGAAGGAAACAACGTGGATATAACTCCAAGCCTGCTGCAGAATCCTCGAATAATGAGTCTTGCTAAGACACGGATAACCTTTCAAGAATAACGCTGCCAAGTAGGCACGTGGCCCATCTGTGACGAGTGACGGCAAATAAGAGAACTCTTGTTATCCTTTCTATGTACGCAGTTGTTTCAAGACGAGTTGGCTATCAGCATAAGAGCGTCCGTTCCGATGTACCGAACGTGCACGCGATGACCACCGGCTGGCCTTTTATAGAGGCATTGAGGCGAAATAACCCATCGCCATTCAGCAAATCCTTTTCAAAAGGCTGAAAGAGTGACACAAGACGGAGGAACAGGATTACAGGCTGCTGCAACGAAACGATAACACCCGTAGTTTTCAGCGTTCAATGGGGCCGGATATCATGCCACTTTCTCAGTACCGGCGAATTGAAAAGGCCGTCCCTGAAATCGCCTTGATGAAGCCCTGCCGACGCATTTATTGCCGCAACTATGACATGATTGCCGACGCATTTATCGCCGCAACTATGCCATGATACGTATCTTTACAGCACGTACTAGGTGTTTTTTTTAACAGGATTAGGACAATACACAATATGGTGCCTGCAAAGTTTTTTTTTTTTTTTTTTTTTTATGGTGAAGCTTTCTGAAGCTTGTGAGAAAACTCGTTAGGGCTTTAGAAGAGTTTTATTTGCTCCCACGTCGTCTCTGTGTCAGTAGACGGGCCATTGATGAGATTGGGCTTTGTCAAGTATTAGTTCGATGGTTAGCGAGTTTGCAATCACTTGCGTTGAAATGCCTGCTGACGCCATATTCTTTGAGTTGCCGCTTGAATGGGTCTGTATTGTTCTCAGAGCACAATAGAAACCGTCTATTACGGCCGCACATTCCTCCGTCGCGCGGCTGGAAATTTCATTACAGCACTTTCCCTCAGTTTCGTATTTAAAGGGCCCGTCAACAACCCCGAGGTCCAAAAATTGTTATAGAGAGAAATATGTGCACTTTTGCTATGTGAACCTGCTGCCGCAAGAATTTTGCGAATACGCGCAATAATAAGGAAGTTACAGGGGTTAGAACATCCGTTTCAGCTGGTTTCAAATTTTCGCGCGGCCTCGCCCCCCCTTCTCCGCTGTAGAAATGGGGAGGCGTAGCCCGTCGTCGTGACTCCGCCCACTTCGGCAACGTGACACGACGTCAGTGATACGTCATCGGCGCGCAGCCAACGACCGAGCAGGGCTTCCCCCCCATGAGCACGTGTCAGCGGCGCAGGGAGGAAGCGCGATGCGAAGAGACGACCCTTTCCCTTGCGGTAATGTAGCGAGACGCCTCTTTATCTCGGAGGCTTTCGTTCTGGCAATACCGCTTCTCCCGGTAGTCTCGGGCTCTACAAAACGGCAGAGGGCAGCACAGGAAAATGAAAATGCGTACTGCGCGGCCGAAACTGCATCACCGTAGGGCCAAGGTGCTGTTTCGTAGGGCAAAGGACCAATCGACGAGCTCAGTGCTACGTCAAGTCGGCGATCGCCGACTTGACGTAGCATCCTCCTCGTACGTAGCATCCTCCTCGTACGTGCAGTGACGTCAAGTCGGCGATCGCCGACTTGACGTCACTGCACGTACGAGGAGGATTGGTCAGGCGAAGGAAAGCGGCGCGGGAATTGTTTTTCGAAATGGAGGGTCTGCGCGGCGCGCAGCGCTGTAATATTCGGGAAACGTGATCGCCGCGGTCTACTGTACGAGTTAGCGAGCTTGTTTGGGGGGGTGTTAAAAAAAGTAGGAGCCTGTTGACGGGCCCTTTAACATATTTTCCTCCGTAAAATCTACGCAACCGCCCCTCCAATTTCAGCATTGACAGTCTGCAATCAGTCGTGTGGCATACAAATTATCGATAATATCGCAAGCATTATTATTATAATTCAAATGACAACCGATGGAGTATTGCAAGCACCAGACAAATTCGTCTACTCACGACGCATTTGAAGAACCTTCGAAAGCTGAAGTAAACGAAATTTCTTTGGAAGCATGGGGGGCGTGTTACAACTTTTCTACAAAATAAAAGGACATAATCGGGGCTCCTAGTTTCCCGCATCATGCGAGGAACATCATGCATAGAATTTTTTTTTTTTTTTTGCGTGACACGACACAAAAGAACACTATTCGCGCAAGCAAACATTAGAAATAACTGTTTGAAACTGTGTGTTAGTGTAGCAACCACAATGTCGCCAATGCTACCAAACTAAGAACCAATGGGTGGCTTCAATGACTTGATAGTGATCAGGAAGCACAGCAAGGCCTTAGCGAAATGTGAATAGAGTTTCCTTTTTTTTTTCGCTACAGTACTGGTACTCGACATTCTAAAAAGTCGACATTTTTACCATGCGAAGCTTAAATAATCGGGTATATGATTCTACGCGTACAATGGAGCACAATGGTGGCGGCCATGCATTATTGATCATTAGTCGCTTATTGTGCAATGGTTGCTTTGAAATGTTAACTACCATAACTGCCTACGCACAGGAGGTCCCCGATACAGTCTCTGACTATGGGATCTTTTTTGTATACTGAATACTTGTAATATTATCAGACTTTTAGTAATAAAATTTCGATCCTAGTTTATTTTTTTCATTGTTTTCATTGTTTTAGACACGAAATCATCATATATGTAAAATAAGTGAACTCAATAATGCTTGCTAAGAAAACCTGTAGTTTTGTCCCCAATTATTATGGATCACCAATGCGACTGCGAACACCACTGGTATTGTTAGTGCGCTTCCTCATTAGTATCAATCAAATCGTGCAAAAAATCATTTACCTTATCATTCTTATCTACACATGTTCTAGTAATTAGATATTAATAATGATAAACTTGCTTCGAGGTTTTCATAAGTCTTTATACAACAAGTACAATAGTTTTGTTCGCTCCATTATCCTTTCTGCGCATCACATTAAGCGATAGTATTATTTGCTTTTGAATACTCCAATTGGTGTCGAAGCATCTTTCCTACATTCGGACGCAACTTTAGAAGTCTGCGGCATTTCCGCCTCATAGGAGCATGCACACAAGCCTGCGCCAATGGGCGAGCACGCCAGAGTGACGTCACGAGTGAAACAGCCGGTGTCCCCGCCTCCGGCGAACATTACCAACTGCATGAACGGGACTATTCCTTTAGTCGCGGAGGACAATTGGCTGCCACACTTCAGGTCATATGGGCGGGGCCTCTCTGCACTTCTTATGTTGTGCTCGACTATAGTTCGTTACAATCTACGATGTGCTCATTCTATTTCACCAGCGTATGCCTTGGACACCTCATACGGACGAAAGGTTTTTAATGACGAAGCTGTCTTTAGTGTAGGCTTCCCCGTCCGTAAGCGTAGCGCTCGTCACGGGCGCTTGGGGATTGGCGAGAGCGGCACTCGGTAGGAGAGGAAAGGCTGCACCGCGCCAAGATGGGTGAGGGCGAGGCTCGATGGAAAGGGTGAACCAATCAGGGGTGCTTGACTATGGTGTATTAAAACGTAGCCCGTGGTCTTTCTGAGGGAAGAGGGGCCAAGTGGTAGTCGGGGACACGGGAAGCATGTCGAATGTGTGCTCTGAGGCAATCAGCAACGGTATATGTCCTGACCGGATTCCTTGGCAAGCACAATTGTAGCATAGGTAGAAGCGCATCGTGGCAGCCCTAGACAAATACGCAGCGCCTGACCCTGCAAACCCTCCAATGAACGAATATTGGTTTTACAAGCATTCGACAATACCGGCAACTGTAGCGCAATAGTCCCAGGAATAGGGCCCTGTACAACTGTAGCATGGAGCCCATAGAGGTTCCCCATGATTTCGCGCACATTAATATGGGTGACGGTGAGCCTGACAAAGGGGGGCGTCAGCTTCGTTGTTACGATGGTGTTCGCGAAGTGGAATTGGCCGTAATTCTTTTATGAGGATGTGCTCCGGAGCAACATAACCTCAAGTTATGCCGATTGCCACGTCCTGAAAATAGAACGTCTTACCAATTACAGTTTGCCACGCGCATTCAGCAAACCAAAGCGCTAATGTAATATACAGTCGGTGGTTTAAAAATGCATCTTAATGACTTGCGTGCCAAAACAACAATCTAATATTGACCATTTAATAATAATATTGGAATATTGGACCATGGAATAATATTGAACACGTAGGTTTGCTTAACGTTCACTGAACTTTGCCTCTTTCGTGCGTGTGGGAGCATGCGTGTCTGCGCTTTTGTGTTGATATACTCGTGTTGTACCAAGAAGCGAATACTACATGCATGAACTATAAAAAGTCACAATTTCACCGCGAGGGTGAAGCAATGAATGCGATGGCAACAAATTGTAATGATATACGAAGTGAGGCTGCCAGCTAACTATTTTGGATCCGATCTCCCGCAACTCTACAAAAGCCTGGTGTAAGAGAATACGGCCGCTCAAGACACACTTTTCGCACCTTCTCTTCACCTTGAGAGCGCAGCACGTAAAAGGGTATACGAGACGCCCGTTGATGGCTGCCGAGATAGCGCGCGCGCCAGTGATGGCGACCGCGCCCGTAAAATCAAAGTTCCCAGTTGCTGCTCGAGGACCCCCCCCCCCTCGCGTCTTTTCCGGCTCGTTAAAGACGAGCGGGGCGTTTATTCTCTGCTTGAGCATTCGACGGCCGGTCTGACAGATGGGGGGGGGGGGGGGATCTTACCGCATGCTGCCTCCGAGCGACGGAGATGGACCAGCTCGTTTGATCTCTGCTTCAGCCCTGGTTCGTCGCCCCCGCTCGCGCGCTATTACCCGCTGGTAGAACGTATGGTGCGCTGGGGGGATCTTATCAATTTGGACTTTATACGGGACATGACGGCGACGGCGATGGCAAAAACCCGTCGAGACTGTCCATATAATTGCTACTGCAGTAAAATGAGCAAATGGCAAATCAACATAATTATGTCAGGCGTACGTTTTGCAATTACACCGCCGCCAAACTTGCAATACATGTATTGCAAAGAACCAGTTCGTGAAGCGCTACCACTTGCAATGGCAATCTTTATCTGACCCATCCACCCCAATGTGTGTGACAAAATACATCATCCTTTTCTTTTTCTCGTTCATTATGAAGGGTCGTTCTCTGGAATAAGTAAGCTCAAAATTACTGCATTCTGATAGCATGTTTGACGGCACAAATGTCAAAGCAGTTACCCTTCCCAACTTGTTCCAGATAATTAAGTTGTTCAAAGTTATTCACAGTAATAAGACAATTATACTGTATTCCGCAGAATAATTATAAACCTCGATTATTATGCAAACTACACAATTTCGCTTGTTGTGAACCTCCGTCTTTTCTTTTTTTTTTGTATTTCAATTCAATGGCATTCACTTCTTTCGAAGAGGGTAGCTTCAAAACCTTATGTGAAATAAACATTATTTATTGGTGCTTCAATGACAAAATATTGAACACTTTCCTAAATAGTTCGTATTTGTGCGTAAATGGCGCTAGTCTTTATGCTTAGGCAATGATTGTTTACTACTATTGCCCGCATAATAACGCGTAGTTTCCCTTGATTGCATGTCGCAACGATGATAAAGTATAAGCAGGGCCCAAGAACACTCGTTCGTTGAAACGGCTTTATTCATTCCCATCTGACTACGAGGCGAAACAGCAGCACGCTCAATGTCGTCGTCGCATTTCCATCCTCTGTGTGGAGTGTCTAGCGTTGGATATATATTTCCCCCGTGGATTGTGTTCAACGTCCAAGAGAAAATCTCGCATAGAAAGCACGTCGGGGGAGCGCCAAAACGAAAAGAAATGATGAAATGTTTCAACGACGTTTTTTTACGACGGAGACTCCGAGGAATGCACTGCGACGTGGTGGAGCACGAGCATGTTGTCCGGCCTTTCCAGATGCCACACGTAAAACGTGCTTGCGAGAACCACGAAAAACAGCCTGTTTGCGTCTCACCAAATCTCAAGGGCTGAAACGAGGGAGACTACACTAGAGCCACGGTACGCAAGAGCGTCTGGGAACACAAGGCATGCATGTCTTGAGAATTGCGTAAGAAACGCAGGCACGCGTTGTACATAAAACCTCTTACGGTGAGTGGCTGCACTTGCAGCCCTCAGTGCACGTGCAATCTTTGACTCCCGACATCCCTGAGTTGAAATGGAAGGTATTGCCGTACACTCATGCTGTCGTCAGAACAACTGAGTGCGTGTGTGTCATGAAATGTTTACTTGTAAACGTTACCACGGGGTCGTCGCCCCGGAGCCTTTTATCCTTACGGGTATGTTGTCAGTGTACATCCTATTGTCTCAGGATCAAAGTTATTGTCAGCGTCAGCAACCCGGAGAATTTCAATAATATCGATTTTGGATGACATGGCGCTGCCTAGGTTCCGCTGCCGACCTATGCGAGCAAGTCGGACTCTCCATCACCACGAGCAAGATAGTCTACTGCAGCTAGGTCTTCACAATACTCTAGATGAGTCAATCGAGGCACACCGCATCGCACAATACGAACGCATGTCCAAAACTGAAACAGACAGGCAAATATTGGATCGACTAGGTATTGCGTATCACACCCAGCATGGCGTCAAAGTAGATATGCCCAGACACATTAGAGGCGTGATAAACGTCCTTCCTATACCCAAGAATATGCGTCCCGCCCACCATCAAGGCAGACGGGAAAGCAGATCCCGCGATACACAAAAGAAGTTTGGTAACAGCATGGACACCGTATTTGTAGATGCAGCTAGATACAGACACCAGCGCGCCTACACAGCCGTGGTTATAAATTGTGAGAGAAAATGGTTGACGAGTGCTACCGTCAATGCGCTACACGTAGAAACCGCAGAGGGACTAGCTATCGCATTAGCCATAATCACGTTCTTATAGTGTTTTTTTTTCTTTTCTTTTTTTTTTTTTTTGTGTGTGAAGCAGTTTGAAGGACTGACTTGGCTCCGTTTTGAACACAAGCGGGCATAATAGTCAGTGATTCGCAGACGGCGATACAAAATTTCGCAAACGGTATAATCTCCACAGAGGCACTACGGATTCTAAAACATGGTAATAACGAAGAAAAAAGTGTCCGTCTCGTCTAGACCCGCTCACACATTATCAGACGGTAGCAATGAGGCAGCGCACCGCATGGCTCGAGGGCTTACAGATTGAACATCGGCTTGTCCCGCTTCAGGGAATACCGACGAGTGGGAATGGGAAGATGAATGACCACATTCCACGAAATTACAGCACACCATAGATTGCAAAGGCGTCCATTCCCACCACCTCACCCAAAATTGAGCAATAAACAGTCTTTCGAATGGCAGCAGTTACAAACCTGATCCCACCCGAGTCCAGCTATCATGCGCGTAATACACCCAGATTTATACACGGCAGACACGTGCAGATATTGCGACTCTAGAGCCACCTTAGAAAACATGCTATGGGGATGTCTAGGCATAATGAACAATAACCTTGATGCAGCTTTAAACACCGACAGCCTCCGCGCGCGCTGGGAGTCTGCGTTGCTCAGCTTGGACCTGGAGCACCAACTCTGGGAAGCCCAGCGGGCCAAGGAAGCCGCGAAGGGCCAGCAACCCTTGGCCAATGCCTAGGCGGGATCTTGGCCCATCCCACCAATTCGCAGGGCACTGAATAAAGTCATTTGATCTGATAAAAAAGAAACTAAAGGCCTAAACAGGTATATCTTACGCGGACCCGCAGGTGCGCCTGACTTGCGGGTGGTGCTGCCATTGCTGAGTATGCGCCGATAAATATTTGTGCGTACGTTCCTCTCTGCCATTTCGTGTCATTTCAGTTGATAGTCGGCGCTTGTGTTGTTTGGTCTTCTTCTCTCGTGTCCGTGTCTTCCTGTCTTAATTTCTTTCGTGGTTAATCTCATCCATCTGCCTCCACTTTCTGTTGTTCTAAATTTTGTTCCCTCTTGAAAACGAATTGTCTGCTGCGGTAACACCCTTCCGAGCTTTTTGACAACTTGCAAAGGTTGTAGGCGCGGCGAAGTTTAGACCAAAATACCAATCAAAGCAGCGCGCTTTACGGACAAACGTCTTTGATTAGAATAGTGGATTCTACCCATTCTCTCCAATCTTCGGTGGTTGCATTTCGATAGGAGGCGAAATTCATGATGCTCATGTTCCGTACGATGTCAGTGCACGTTAAAGAACATCAAATGGTCGAACTTTCCAGAGCTTTCCACTACAGCGTGCCTCGTGAGATATTATTATTACAATTGTCTTTGATTAAAAAGGGAGTTGCAGAAGAAATGAAGCCCAGTTTTTGTTGTCACTCGAAGGCTAGTTCTTTGAGGAAAGTATGCCAATTTCGAATACGTCCAAAGGGGCGTATTCGGAGAAACCACACTCTTCGAACCATTCGGAGAGACCACACTCTACAAACCGCGCGGGAAGAAGGACAATTGCACGTTTATGTTTAACAGTTGGCGCCTTCGCGCCATCATCAACAATAACATTTTTGCTTTATTGTCGTAGACCCAGCTAGCGCACGCCTTTGTGTTGAAATTATTTGCATTTATGTAAAAATTATTGTACCTACATTTACGACGTTGGAGGTCTAAAGCGTGTTTTTGCCTGCCCTATTTGTAGCGCCTAAAATGTTGTTTTGCTGCTTTTGCAAGCAGTTATGCGTTTGCAAGCAGCCTATTAAGGTAATGTTCCCCAAAACCTGCCGAGTAGCACTAATCCTATCCATCCGCCTGTCGGCGCATCTCTGAACACTTTTCTCGCTGTGAAGGAATACCCGTGAAGGATGTCCAAATAGTCACGCAGGCGAACCTGCAGTTGCTCATGTTGTAGACAGTCTATGATGACATGCTCCACGAAAGCACACCATTTGTCTTTGTCGGCACAACCCAAAGTTTTCTTAAAATCGTATAAGCTTCTTCGTTTCTGTTTGTTTTTCTCTTCAGCCGCGCGCTCTTCAAAGAAGTTGATGATCGAACAAGTGCTAGCGCATTTCAAACCACGTTCGCATGTGCGTTCAGCGTTAGGGTAGCAATATTTCCAGGTTGTTGAATCGACGCCAAACTCAGTCGATATCCATTCAACACAAGCAACCAATCTGTCTCTTTGAGCAAGGCGTACGCTATAGAAAGTCGGGAGAAATTTGTTCCATGGTGTAGCGTGCAGGATCACAGGGCACCAACAAATAAACTGACGCTTTGGGGGAGGATGCGAACTCGAACTAACCTATAGGAAAATATCAGGCGCGCGTACACAGCTGTACCAGAGGAGGGAAAAGGTGTGTTCTCAATTCATCTGTGCTGGTGTCCGTGACAGTGCATCTGGTCTATTTTCGAACATAAACTGGAAGGCATGAAGGGTGCTTAACCAATGCAGGAGCTGCACTCGCATTATTATTTCACGTCAGAAAATATACTCAGTCATTAGTTACAGAACCTTATACAATTAACAAGAACAATTAACAGAAAGCATCTGATGTGAACGGAAAGGGGGTTTTAGCATGAAAATCCCGTCTCTGAATCCGTTTGGACAAACTTCCCTTGCTTGGAGTTGCTCGTACGTGTTAATGCAGTTGTCATTCTATAGTATGCATGTGTGAAAATTGGCGATTGGTTGTTTGACATATTACAGCGATTATTGTGAACACGGCCCATACAAAATGTGGCGCTATCTTTATCAATCGAATTTCTCGTCATTTAGATAATTGCGACAGCACTGCCTGCTTAGTGAATTATAATAAGTTTCCAAAGTTCTTGTTAGTGTAAAGTGGGTACTTAACCCATTAAGGACCACGAAAGAACTACTGGTCCGATTTTATTGAAATCTTGCTTATTTAATTCTCCGCAACAGATAACCACACGTGCAAATTTTCATAGCGTTACGTGTATTTGTTCAGGAGTTATGATACTGTACTATAAAAAGTACGCTGGGCCTTCGAGATTGCAATCGGTGAGGTGAGTGGATGCAAGAATGGCGAATACGCTGGGCCCTTGCCGAACAAATAACGAAGTTATCTTGGCCCACGCAACTTAATCAAGGACCAGTGCTTTAGGGAAAGCGTAACGTCACAGTTTTCGCCACACCTTTTCGATGTATTTTGGCAGAATTCAACTGTTTTGCCGGCTTCTTGTGAAAAATGTCCGTATGGATAGAGGGTAATAGCAAGCACAGTGGAACCTGGAGAGCTTTGATACTTCTCTTGGGTACAACAAGGCGCAGTCAGTGTTTTGCTGTTATGCGATTGAAGGACAATAGCCAACGCCTAGAGGGTCTGCTATAACCTCCAATGTGGTAGCAGACCCTTTATGCGTTGTCTTCGGCTATTTCGATCATCTGGGTAAAAAGGGACTGGTACCACTTTTTCTCAGGGATGAAAATTATCTAGTCATTCGCAGCTTGATCGTAAAGCTCAAACCCCCCTCATGGCATTGCTACTGCGGATGAATAAGGAGGACAGTGACACTGCTTTTTTTTTCTTTTCAGTGAAGGGCCACCATGATACAGAGCATAGTGACTCAACTGTGTAGTCTTTCGTCAGCATAGCAATTATGCTGTTGTCTTTGCCATTTTTCAAACGAAGCTGCTTTCCTGAGTCAAAAGAGAAGTTATCTTACCCACGTTCCTTTCGTTCAATGTTTTTTATCGTTAGCAGAGAGCATCCATTCATACCGTCGTCATTCCCCTCCTCCTAAGTTCCCAAGTTAGGGTCAGAATCACCAATTAAAACATCAAGAGGCTCTCGTATATTCACAGCGACATCTTTCGCAGCCTCATGAGTCTTAGATAACCGAAAAAACAGCATTCATACCAAAGAAAAGCCTGTTGAATCTATGATGCAACGCACAAGAAGAGTTACATGTATGCTCCCACGAAGTCCCAGTGTACTAAATAAAGTACAGCAACATTTGATTACTCCTCACAGCAAAAGTATGCACTCTATAGGCTTCTCGCGCTTTGCAGGGATTGAATTGCTCTTCCTGAAGCAGAAGCAGTCCGTTTTTTCAACATATAAAATGTAAAACTTCAAATTAGTTTAGAAAAAGTAGTACTGACCACGTGCGTCTAACAGGCTCTCATTTTCCTAAAGTTTGACGGCTCATAAAACAGAAAAAACATAACCGAGTCCATATTCCAAATTAGGATTTTCTTGCTGCAACCCTTGGCATCAGAAATTGTTATGAGCGAGATCAGAATATTCTGTTTTGTAATTCCTACGCCCGAAAAAGGAAGTGTACTTTTTAAAGTACAGTGGTCCCTAATGGGTTAAACTGACGACGACGCAGCGAACTATGGAAAGGAATATGGTAGCGTAACAATAACTGACAAGAGGAAAGTAGAGCTAATCAAACCGACGGGCAGTTAAGCCAGGGAAAGTAGAGGGGACGTTATTTGTGGTTTCTTAAATGTATTGTAATAACTCTCACTTAAACTGAAAGAAATTAAAATGCACGAAAAACCATCCTTTCTATCGGTAGGATCCGAACCCACAACCTCTTAACCGACAACCTTCGAGGGTAGAGTGGGACCGGGAACAAACGCACGTTATGGAGATAGTCGACATCATGAAGGAAAAATGGACATAGGCGGGACTTCTTACAAGAAGAGATAACCGCTGGTCTTTAAGATTAACAGACTGCATTCCAAGAAAAGGCACGCGCTCCAGGGGTAGGCAGGAACATTGGGTGGGCAAACGAGAATACGAAATTCGCGGGGATAGCGCGGCCCCAGCAAGCACAGGACCAGATTAAATTGAGAAACATGGGAGACGCCTTTGTCCTTAAGTGGCCCGTCGCAGTGGTCTAGTGGTTATGGTGCTCGACTGCTGACCCAAAGGTCGCGAGATCGAATCCAAGCCGCGGCGGCAAAATGCTGGAGACGAAATGGAGGCGAAATGTCAGAGGGGCACATACTTAGACTTACATGCATGTTAAAGAACCCCAGGCGGTCGAAACTTCCGGAGCGCTCCACTGCGGCGTCCTTCATAATCATATTCTGGTCTTGAGGCGTAAAACCCCAGCAATTATTGTTAATTGCCCCAAAGTGTGCTCAGTCAGGCTGATGATTATGATGAAAATAAATATTACAATGCGAACAGTAATCGCACTCGTAGATGTGGCGCAACCTCGAAGATCCACACTGAACCAGTGTTTTATATTCTCGAGTAATTATTTTTGTTTATTGGTCATAATATCTTTAATAATCCATTACGAAAGCCGAAAGTTTCAAAAATAGCAAAGATATATCGGCGCAGCAGTTCAGGTAGTCATCTTTCTTCAAGTCTTAGGGAAGACACAATCCCAAGTCCTATCTGCCCGTCACAGACCATCACAGCCAAAGGCCCCAATATTTTCACTCGATTAGACTCATGTAATGCAAAGACAGGTCTTGTGTATTCTTGCAGTTCATTTTGTTACGGCACGGATAGGAAACAGGTATACGGCCGCGAAGCCAGCTTTCTCCGGCTAAGCTGCCGCGAGTGTGAGTTCTTTGTTAAGGTGCACTGATTTAAAGGGGCCCTGCAACACTTTTTGAGCATGGTCAGAAAACGCTGCCGAGCGGTCGACGAGGCTCTCGAGAACACGCGACCCAAATATTATAGCGTAGCACGCGGACCGTAATTCACAATAAAATTCTCAAAGTCAGCTAAAAAAAAATTCCCTATCTCGCGCTAAAGGGAACCATGTGTGGATGCGAAGCAGCGGGGAGATAATTAGCTTGAGCGGGAGGAACGTCGCCGCTCTCATTTCACGGCAGTGGTCCGGGCGCTCATCGCGGCGCTGCACAGGAGAGACAATGAGGCGCGCGCGCTCCGTCATTTTCATACCGCGGAACTACCGTGGCGCCCCCCAGCGGAGTATGCAGCTGTCACACCACCTGTCGTGCGCACCGCTCCGCAGAGGATTCCTAGAGGAAAGGACGGGGGGGGGGGGGGGGGGGGACCGTAGAAGAGGAGAGAGAGGGGGGAGGGGACGTGCATGCCCTGTGGGGATGTGGGCGCCGCTCCTTAGAGTAGATGACTTCTAGAGTAGAGGAAGGGGGGTGAGCGTAGGAGAGGGGAGGCGCATGCGCTGTGGGGGGTGTGGGACGCGGGGGGCCGCTCCGTAGAGTAGAGGATTCCTAGAGGAGAGAAAGGGGGGTGAGCGTAGGAGAGAGAGGGGGGAGGGGACGCGCATGCGCTGTGGTGGTGTGGGACGCGGGAAGGAGGGACGGACTAAGCCCCCTCCAAACACATGCAAGCAAGATTAAGGAATGGGGTCAACCTGGGCGACAGACACCACCTGCCTAGCCATTGCTAAGCAGCCTCTCTGTGCTCTCGGCCATGACTCTGGTGACTGTAGTGGTGGTTGACGGCCTTATATTGTACTACAGTGTTCTGGTTCGCATAGTGGGTGCTTCCCTACTTCATGAAAGCGGCCGGACGCGGGACGGACGCGGGAGGGACGGACATAGCCACGAGCATAAGATGCTTCGCATCTAAAATTTTTCGGCGGTGAATTCGTGAGGCAATAAGCTTCTTTAGTGAATCCATTCCATGGCTACTTGGAAAAGTGTTGCAGGGCCCCTTTAAGGGTTCCTCGAACGAGCATCCCCTGCAGATGTGAGCTGAGAACTTCCCAGTGATAAAGCTTTAACCAAGCCTAAAAATGGTTACGACAGTGATAACCAGCACTGACGGTAACGTAGTAGTTACATCGGGTCTTTGGCACTGTGCAGTGCATGCTGCGACGTTTTCATTGCTTTTTTCATTGTGTAAGCGTAGCAACAGCGACTGGAGCAGTGTGCCCAAGCTAAAATGGTATTCTCCCTCTCTCTCGAACTACTTTTTTCTTAAAGATGTATGGTCGAAGTGCTACAACAGACGAATAATGAAAAACGTTTTTAGTCTTACATTTCGTTGTTTAAGAAGTAGTTTCATTTTGTCGGTTGTAAGATGGCTATAAAAGGAAGGCGCAATAAAAAGAGCTCATGGTTTCGTATGTAGAATGCAACCACTCCAACTGATGGAAAAAATGGTGTTTCACTCGCTAAATGATGCAAAGGAGACCCATTTTTGGGAGATAATATTTGTCCTAGGACCGTAACTATGTATTCAAAAAAAGACAAGGGTGAGCTAGCGCATCAGAAGAGTGGCTTGCTGGGCAAGTTGGTTCAGCATCATAGTAGACTTTAGCGCAGAAAAAAAAACAGGTTTGCGCTGTGTTCGTGTGGTTCCTTCTTTGTGTGCGCTGTGTTCGTGTGATTCTTTCTTTGTCTCTGTTTTTTTTTTGTGTGTGTGTGTGTGATAAAGTCTACTATAACCTAGCGCAGCAGGTGAGCAAGCTTGAAAGTGAGCTCAAGATTGAGAATAATCAGAGAATGATATCATCGACCTTAAGTTACTTGTAGTATAACAGAAGTAGAGGGTCACCGTTCCACAAAGCACTTTTACACAAGTACCTCTTAAGCAGCGGCTCCAAAAGAGCCGCGACAGGCACGTCAGTGATGGTCACCAAGTGACTGCAGCAACGGGAACGGAAGCTGATAAGTAGAATGTGAAAATTTAGAGGCTAATTGGCGCCGTCTCACGACCAATTATGACTGCGCGCGAATAAGAGGACAGCGCCGTGGAACTTGATGAGACAGGAAAAAGGCGTTCCATCGGACTGGATGGGGTAGGCACTGAGGCAAAATGCAAACATTGCAGGGAAGAACCGGGGATACGGCGAGTTCTCGTTGTCGGGGATTAAAACATACATAGATCGGATCCGACAATGGAATGGGCCGACGAGCAGGTTCGGTTAGCGTGTTTCTAAGGAAAACTAAACTAGACAGTAAAAGCGACTGCCAGTGAATATTTGTGGACACGGTGTAGCGCCTGAATCTGGTCAATGTAATAGGGCAATCTTCGCGTATTGTCAGGACAGTTCTCGGGGATTGTAAGTTAAATGAATGGTCTTTGCGAAATCAGGAAAGTTTCTGAAGACCCACATCTCGTGCTGTTCGCGTTACGGAGGATAAGAGCCTGCAGAGTAAAATTGAAAAGGTGATGCCTGCCGAAAAAAAAAAAAGAGTTGCTTGCTAGCTGAAGGCTATGAATTTTATTCTCCTTACGTCAATCGGGAAGTGCGCGTAGCTGACCGCGACGGTGGTTTTCAGCATGACGGGAAAAATTTTGCTGTACCAGAAGCAAGGACTATCGAGCTCGAAGAAATGAGGCAGTGTGGTAATTACATAACACATGAATGCGCACAAGGGTTGATTTACACAGATATCATGAATACGGCGGCATTCCAGCACTGCATATTCGTCTTAAATATAAGCTTGCAGTAAATATGTGCATACACGCTCTAAGGTAGGCAGTTAAAGCATTGTAGAAGACTAGTCTGCTTGTCGACACGTCGGCTCCAGCGACAACCCGTGTTCTCGAATTTTTTCATTTCTAGTAAATAGCAGAGATTATTATATGCATGCAGAGGTAAAGTGACATTCTGAGCTCTTGAATCGGTCTCGAAAATAGATTATGAGCAAATCAGGTGAATACCTATACATAAGCAAGATAAAAAGAGAGGATCTTGGAAGTCATAATAAATGTACAACCTTCAAGTTTAGGAAGAATGACTCCGCTGTAAGCGAAGCAACAGTGCTACAATACAATACAGCAGTGCTACAATACTTAAACCTGACTAAAGAAGCTAGTATACGAGATACCAAAGAACTTAGAGAAGAAAACGCCCGATCTTACTGCGGCAATCTGGGATTACAAAGACCTGCAGGTTGTCGGGCCGCAGACAATAAGGTAAAAAATGGCTAAAGGGTCATTGAAATGGAACCGAATTTGTGCGATAATAAATTTAAGCGAACTGTTGAAGGTTGTAAGCAAGATTATAGGGAGAATAACACAGTGAGAAAGTTGAAATTACAAGAATAAGAAATGGCGTTGCTCACAAAGGACAAGCAGTGGTAAAAGAGAGCAATTACAAGTGAAACAATGCAAGCAAAAAGTTTAGGGCGCAAGTGAAACATGGGTCTATGTCGTTCACAAAAGCAATAAACACCTAACTGAAATATTCTGGAGTTACTTGAGAGCACTTGCATCATGATCTACTTTGTAAGCGCTCATATGGTAAAAAAAAAAGAAATGGGAAAGTCTTCGCGGAGACGACAGGCTGCGTTGCTTAAGTAACGTTATTTGTGACAAGTTTGATGCATAAGAAAGGTGAGGTCTAGTCACATGTGCACAGAGAAACAGAATATTCTTAGTACTCTAAGCTTAACATGCAGAAGGTCTACCGAGAAGCAGCGGAAAATGCCCCTAGCAACACGCACAATGAAATCCGAATAGTGCGAAATGAACAAGTAAGCTCAAGATCAATGCATCTACAAGTAAGTAGCTGATTGGCGATGTGCTCAGCTTCACTTTGGCGTGCCTATCCTTTATCGAGCGCTAACAGCAGATAGGGTCTGCTGCGAAAGAAAATCCTTGTGATTACATTATCGACGTCCTCTTCGAAGCGGTGCGACCACAAATAGCCAGCCAGCCTGCTTGTTGTCAACCGTATTTCCGCCTAACTACAACAAAAAAATTCGCTGAGCATTAACACTTCTAAACGCAGTTAGCGTGAGGGAAAGTCATGTTTGGCTTGCCTTTGCGAAGAGCATTAACACTTCTAAACGCAGTTAGCATGAGGGAAAGTTATGTTTGGCTTGTCTTTGCGAAGAATGTGCAGATTGTGTTTCATTACGCCTGGTCACGGGGTACCGCAGTAGCGAGGCTCCCAGTGAGCGCAGATGTGACGCCCTTCCACAGCAGATCACGTGACGTGACGTCACGCCTGCCAGACTTACGCTCCCGCTGTTCAAGGTCATTGCGACGTGATGAATGACCTTCAGAGGCATGGAAAAGACACGCAGGGCACACTAGCGCGATATTAACTGAAGCGAAATGGATCGCATTCGAACATGTGAATAATACCTCTTTCCGGTGCTCTTTTTTTATTTCTGTCGCTGCTTTCCACAGCGCACGATATCCCGCCGGGTACTGTGGCATGCTGTCCTCCCTGCCTTTCGCTCGCACCACCGCGGTAGCATAGCACGTAAGGTGTTGCTTTACTAAGCCCGATTGCACTGGTTCCCTTCCCTGACAAGGTGGCCGCATTGCTACGGAAAATGCAAATAACATTCGTGTTCTTAGATTTACGCGCACGTAGAAAGGCCCCAGGTGGTCAAACGTATTCCGCTGCCCCCCCACTATGGCGTGCCTCAAGATGATATTGTTGTTTTGTCACGTAAAATCCCTGTAATTATTGTTACTGCTATTTCCTTTCCACCGCTTGCCACGCTTCCTACTTGTATTATCTAGCATCAAAAGTAAATGCACCCTTAAAAGTACTTTAGCAGCACTATCAATACAATGGCCTTCTTCAAGGCTTCGCGTTGCACCACTACAGACAATTTAACTACTGCAAGAAACCCCTCACTGAAGGCAGGTATATGAACTCATCGCATCTGTCTCGTCATTTGTGCCTGACGGTAGTGCTCTTCCTGTTCGCTGTCTCTGCTTGATAGTACGAAGCTTTTACGCGACTACAACAAAATGTGGGAAAGTGCAAGCCTTAAATTGAGGACAAATTGAAATTCTGCAGTTTTAATTAGGGGCTAAATGAAATTTCTAACCCCTCGTTTTTGGTCTGTTCAGACTCGCTACGTAAATCGCTCACAAGGTTCCTTCGCTACACTGGGAAGATGAAAAATGGCGGTTGTTTTGTTTAATCACGTAAAAATGATGCTGCGAGAGGATTAACGCAAGCTAAAATTTTAAATTGTAGATTTTAAAGCCTGCTTCGAAAGCATGTATTTACTAAGAGATTTATTTTCTAATTTTTCTTCATTATAAAAGGCATGCTTGTATTTCGTTTAGCACGCTGGTTGAAGAACATACGCCAGCCACATCGTTTATATTTAATTGAAAAATGAAGCATGTTGAGCGGGCCGAACAATTAAACCTTCAGCTTTGCAGTTTACTTGCGGACCTTGTTGAACATTACTTATTCAAGCGCACCACATGGCGTCGTACCACCTTTCTGGGGTATGTTTCCCGCAGTCCTAAAATATATATTATGCAGAAAACGGCTCAAAACTCAGCTAAAGGGGGGCGGACGGAAGGGCAGGTGCACGATTAATGCGCGTGGAAAAGTTTACGCTCGGAAATATTAATTATGTGGGCTTAATTAAAAAAGTACCCCGGATAATTAATAGTCCTTTCTTTCAAGCCTTTGCATGGCTGTCATGTGAGGTTCGTTGTTGGAATCACTATGTCCAATATTGCTTTCAAGTGAACTTAACGCCGAATATTTTGGCGAGGATGTGTTTGTGTATGGGTAGAGGGGAGAGGGTGGGGCAGGGTGGATCTGCCTTTGTAAGGGTCTTGTTAAGTACTGGATACGAGTGTACTTAAAACGATGTTTAAAGTTTGCAAATCGTGTACATGCTCCAGTCGTGTACATTGCTGCAAGCCGGGCAGTTGTTTAGTTAGCGAAATTCTTAAAACTGCTTTATTGGAAAGGAGGTCGTTAGATGCAAGGCCATGCTGTATGGCCGCTTTTCTTTTTCCTACAGTGCGTGCTGCTTTAGCAGGTAAGTGTGCAATGACTCGACTATTATAACAATCTCATTAGCTTGAGTCTAACAAAGAAGCGACCCTTAATTGCGAATAAAGCAGCTAAAGAAGCAGGAGTGTGCATATATTTATTTATTTATTTATTTATTATTGATTATTCGATACTGTCAGCCTCTTTCCGGGACCATAGCAGGCGGGCCTGTAGGTTGGACATGCAGGTACAACGAAACGGAAACATAAATACAGTGCCGTAATCAAAAAGGTATACAATGTAAATTTCTTTGTAACTGTGAATCAATATGAAAATATACATATGGAAATCGTGTAAAGAAATATGAAAATCCATAGACAAATCTGCAAGTAATATAGGAATACTACGGAAATTATACATGCAATGAATGCTACCCAGGCAAGTTATAGCAAAGCAAAGCAGAAAAGAGTCTGTACAGCGCACACCGTCACTGTTAGGCTTTCAATGGAGATGAAATGATCCTGATGTGGCGAGCGTCACTGTATTAAGATGACAATTTCTACATGTACAAGAACACAGTAAAGGGCGGTGTTGTTTTTTTCCTCTTTCCCTTCTCATGCGCTTTCTCATGTGCCTTCTCATGCACGCATTACCTCCTTTAATGGTGAAGCGTTTTTCTAACGGGTTCAGGCTGTGCTTTCCCAGTTTATTTCGGGTTGTTTTAGTATCAAGGGCATGTGGACCGTCCCGTTACCATCACCACAAGGATTACACTCGCTTGGAATACGCTCTCAGGCCACCCATGCCCCTTAAAACGACCACTATTCGTGAGGATAGAAATGTGACGCGTTTAATTGCGCTTTAACCTTGTGACATACACAGCAACGGGGTTACTCATAAACAGTGGGAAATAAAGAGTGTGCAAAGAAAAGGGAAGACGTAACGCCTGCGGTCGAAGCGTACGTTTTTCTTTAGAATCCCGCTTACTTTTATACTGGTCTTATTGCAGCATTCTGAGAAAGCAACCACAATATTGAAAAAAGGACTAGGAAAAAACGCCACGTTAAAGTATATAAATAAAAAAAATCACAGCCCTTTCAATAGTGTGAAGAAGGAAGCTAGCTGCTGCGGCTGCACGTTCTGCCGCAGAGGCTTCACGTCGTTTTCGCGCCTATTCGCGCTTCTGTGCTCATTGGCGCTCCTTTAATTACCGCTGTATTTCCGCGAATGACACGTGTCCGTCCCATGGCGGCTTCAAAAAGCAACTTCTGATAATTGCGCCAGCGCCATCGTCACGAGACGAAGGGGCACAACGATTGGTTGGAAGGGCCACCGCCGATAATCGCGGCACTTGTGAAAGAGGCATTGGTGGTGGCGAGGGGACGACAGGTGCCAAGAACTTTTGTAATTTTGAAAAGGATAAACGTGGTTGCTCTACGCGTGGCGCTCAACATCCTGCCCCACGCCATTCAGTTCACGTACGAAACAGAGAGAAATGATGTCTCGCCTTTTTTGGATGTACTAGTACGCCAGGTCGGTGTCATAATTGCTACTTAAACACAAAAATTAATGGCTCCTGTACTTTCCCACGAAGATCGTCTTGTTGGACTGATTTGGTTCTGTACAACAAAGAAACTAACCTCTCGAAAAGAAATTCCCCTTTCGTTCATTTGTCCATTTGTTCTCCTAAAATACCTCCTGCATCTAAAAGTTTGCAGCGCCTTCGCGGCTGCACACTTTGTTCACGCTATGGCTGACGTTGGCGATCAACTATTCCTGAGCGCTTTCCAAATGGTGGGCATTTATAGCACCCACTCGTTCCGCGACTCACATGGTGTGAGGCCTTTTGAAGAAAGTTCCTCCATTCATGTCTTCAAAAAAGAAGATACACACATTCCTACTAAAAATCCAATCAGACTTCCATACCTCTTTCGATTCCTCTTCCTCCTATCCTGTGTAACATGCATATGCTGCACATGCGTGTTTTTTATTCGTAGCCAGTGTTGTATATAAGTCTCCTTATTATTCATGTGTTAATATTAATTATGGCAAATGAGTTCTGCGCAAACCCGCAAGGTGGAGCAAGGGTTATGAAAGGGAAAATTGACAACCACCCGTTTGTAGCACAAAGCCACAAGGAAATCCGTACGGATTTCTCAGAAAGAAAAGCTTCTTAGTTGCCGAAAAATTCGTCCTGGTCCGGGGTTCGAACCCGGGACCAACGCCTTTCCGGGGCGGTCGCTCTACCTTTCTGAGAAATCCGTACGGATTTCCTTGTGGCTTCGTGCTACAAACGGGTGGTTGTCAATTTTCCCTTTCATAATATTAATTATGTACATATTCTTGCGTCTAATGGCTTGATTTTTGGAAAAATGGCAATGTTTGATTCTATTATATACATTCATATTTTTGTTTTGTCATGCATAACTGGTTATTCATGTGTGTATACGGGGGATTGGCGCTTTGTCAGGCTTTCTTTGCCTTTACACCGATCCCCTAGGCAACTATGTATACTGGTTGTCTGAAATATATATATATATATATATATATATATATATATATATATATATATATATATATATATATATATACATATATATATATATATATATATATATATATATATATATATATATATATATATATATATATTTGGTGCGAGTCTGCGCTTCTGCCACGCAATATTATATCTGTTCGCGAGAATCCTTGTACCACGTGACGCCTGTATAGGGTCTTTTTTTTTTCTTCAAGACAGTTTTGAGCCCTGGTGTGGCTCTGCGATAGAACATTTGACGGCCACGCAGAATGCCTAGGCACGTCTGGGCACAATTCCGGCTCAAGCCCCCCCCCCCCCCCTTTCGTCCCCCCAGTTTTATTCTTTGCATCCATCCCGATTTTCCTCTCACGGACAGTGCTGCCCACACCGATGCCAACAGTGAAATTTCTGCGTCAAGGCACCTTAACGCTAGCGCGCTAAATTGGCGGAAAAGAAAACTGCTCAAATCCTGGTTCGTCCGTCGTGACGCATCGGCGGGCAACACCAACCGCGAGCTCCTGCCTGACGTCGGAACAACTATTTTTTTCAATCATGAATTTACTCTCCTTTTAAAATATTTTAGCAGACTGTACAGTACTCACGAAAGGAAACGCGACATCGTGCTTTTTTTTTCACTATAACGAATGAGATGAGCAATCACTCGTGATAACCATGTCATGTCGCGGCAAATAAAGCCTCTAAAGATAATTTTACCTGTGATGTTGCATGCAAGACTGATGTATTTGATGATGATATATGGTTTTTTATTGGCGCAAGGGCCAGGTGATGGCCAAAGAGCGCCAATACACGAGACAAAAGATGTGGGCAATGGGCATGGTGACTGGCTGTAAATGGGCCTAAAATTCCTCGCGCTAAAGGCGGGTAAAACATAAAGGTATTAAAATAATGAAAGTGACATGAAATGCGTACAGTGAAAATGAGCAGCCAGTGGTTCTGATGATAAAACTATGGAGAGATGACAGAGCACGAATGTCTCTTCAACGCCCTTGTGTCCAAGGGCACGAGACAGGTGCTTTGTAATGTATCTACCGCAGCAGCGACCTCTCTTCAGAGGTCGTGCTGCAGATTACCAGGGTATATCACGTGAAAATTACTAACATCTTTTAAAAACGCGGACAGTGACTGATGTTTGAAGAGTGGATCCCTACCGATGAACATCGATGGATGACGTGGCATTTGCTCTCGGTAGGGTAATGGGAAGTGCTTTTTTCGAAGAGTGTGTAGTTCCTTGCACTGAATTAAGAGGTGGAGAACGGTGAGTGGTTCACCACATTTCTCGCACATGGGTGGGTTACCACCGGAAAGAAGGTATGAATGTGTAATGTGTGTGTGTCCTGTTCTTAGCCGTGTAAGTGTTACTTCTGTGTGGCGTGACTTTGATAGTGGCGGCCAATTACCAAGGTGCGGCTTGATAATGTGTAGTTTATTTTCTGTGTGGCTATCCCATGTGCTCTGCCAATAATTTCTGAGCTGTCGTTTAACGAGAGGTTTGAGGTCAAGCGCAGAGATGGATATGGATGTATTGGCAGTGCTTTCGTGGACGGATGCGGCTAGGTGGTCCGCCATCACATTACCTTGGATCTCGCGGTGCCCTGGCACCCAGCACACTACGACATGCTGCCTAAGTGTGTACATTGTGCATAAAAGTGAGTAAAGCGAGGCAAGGACGGGATTTTTGTGTTTTTTAAGAGTTTTCAGAGATTTTACCACGCTTAGGGAATCCGTGTAAATTACTGCATTTTGTAGTTTTATTTGTTTAATGTGTTTGGCAGCCGCCAGTATCGCATACGCTTCAGCGGTGAAGATGCTTGTATCAGGATGCAGTACACCGGCATCCGAAAACGATGGACGAACCGCTGCGTACGACACAGAAGTGTGAGACTTGGAGGCATCTGTATAGTATTCAGGAGAATTGTATTTGTGTTGAAGTTCTAGGAAGTACGTGCGGATATGTGCAATAGGCGCGTGCTTCGTGACTTCCACGAAAGTTACATCGCAGTCAATTACCTGCCACTGCCATGGCGGCAGCTGCGCAGCCGGAGCCATTAAACAGTGCTCAAATAGTGGTACACCCATTTCCTCAGCTAAGCCTCTCACACGAAGTGAGTAGGGCTTTCTGAACGAGGGACGGTTGTCAAACAGGACAGAACTCGACAAATCATTGACAGCGGAGTGTGAAGGGTGTTCCTCGTCAGCATTCACTTTGAGAAAATACGCAAAAGCTATGTAAGATCTCTGAAAGTGGAGCGACCACTCGTTCGAATCAACGTAGAGGCTTTCTACGGGGGTGGTGCGAAAAGCCCCAGTAGTAAGGCGGATACCTAAATGATGGACCGGGTCAAGCATCTTCAAGGCGCTTGGTGCCGCAGACTGATACATTATCGCCCCGTAGTCAAGGCGCGTGCGTATGAGGCTTTTATAGAGATTTATGAGACACTTCTTGTCACTACCCCACGCAGTGCGTGACAGCACCTTCAGAATATTCATGGTTTTTAAGCACTTATTCTTTATATACTTGATGTGTGGAATGAAGGCGAGTTTGGTGTCCAGGATTAGGCCTAAGAATTTATGTTCAGTCTTTACGGACAGACGTTGACCATGCAGGTCAATATCAGGATCGGAATGAATGCCTCTCTTTCTGGAGAATAAGACGCACGTGCTTTTTTGCGGGTTCAGTCGGAACCCGTTTTCCTCGGCCCATTTGGAAATTTTGTTTAAACCAAGCTGAACCTGCCGCTCGCACAGTGCAAGGTTAGAGGATTTGAAGCCAACTTGGACATCGTCTACATATGTGGAATAGAACATGTTACGCGGGATGAACAATCGCAAGGAATTCATTTTGATAATAAAAAGTGTACAGCTCAGTACACCACCTTGCGGAACTCCTGTTTCTTGGACAAATGTTCGGGATACGACATTGCCTACTCGAACACGGAATGTACGATTGGTCAAGTAACTTTCTATTATGGTCAGCATTCTACCGCGCACACCAAGGTGGGACAGGTCCCTTAATATTCCAAAGCGCCATGTTGTGTCGTAAGCCTTTTCCATATCGAGGAACACAGAAAGAAAGAATTGTTTGTGGACGAAAGCGTCTCTTATCTGTGCCTCGATACGTACCAGGTGGTCAGTGGTGGATCTACGTTCTCGAAATCCGCACTGGAATTGGTCGAGTAATTTGTTCGCTTCCAGGAAATGTATTAACCGGCAGTTTACCATTTTTTCGAAGACTTTACAGAGGCAGCTTGTAAGCGCGATGGGCCTGTAGCTAGTGACAGAGGATGGATCTTTGCCTTGTTTCAAAATAGGTATCACGATAGCCTCTTTCCAGGAAGCTGGGATCTCGCCAGAAAACCATATTGCATTGTAGAGGGAAAGCAGTGTTTTTTGTGTTTCGTTCGAGAAGTGTTTTAACATCTCGTATACAATGCGGTCAGAACCTGGGGCAGATTCGCTGCAGCAGCCCAGTGCTGCCTGCAGCTCTGCTAATCGGAAAGGTTCATTGTAGGGTTCATTATTGCTAGATTTCTTTTGCAACCTCTCTCGCTCCACCCTCGCTTTATGCCTTTGGAATGTTTCAGAATAGTGTGTGGAACTTGAGACGAATTCGAAGTGTGCTCCCAGAGAGTCAGCTTGGTCTTCCAGGCTTTCTCCCTGGGTGTCGACTAAGGGCACCGAATAAGCTGGTTGACCTTGTACTTTCCTTACACTATTCCATACTTTACTCTCATCTCTATAGGAGTTTATGCCAGCAATAAACTTCTGCCAGCTTTCCCTTCTGGCCTGGCGGCGTGTTCTCCGGCCTTCCGATTTAACCTGTTTAAAATTAATAAGATGTTCTGCTGTCGGAGAATCGCGCAAAAGCCCCCACGCTTTATTCTGTTTTTTGCGGGCCTCGCGGCACTCGTCGTTCCACCAGGGCACACGGCGTTTCCCTGGCACCCTGGTTACTTGAGGTATACATTTAGAAGCGGCATTGAATATAAAATTGGTAAAAAACTCTACAGCAGCGTCAATACTTAAAGAAGCCATGTCCGCCCACGAGATATTAGTAGTCTTGTGAAACTCCTCCCAGTTAGCTCTGTCTAGCTTCCACCGAGGAGCCTGGGGTGGAGATTCGTTTTGTGTTTGTGTTTGGAGGAGTATTGGGAAGTGGTCACTCCCATAAGGGTTTTTAACCACTTCCCAGTTAAAATCAAGTAAAATGGATGGAGAGATGATGCTAAGATCTATAGATGAATACGATTTGTTTGCGAGGCTAAAAAACGTGGGTTCTTTTTTGTTGAGTAAACATGCTCCGGTGGAAAACAGGAAATTCTCAATGAGGCGGCCTCGCGCGTCGGTGCGAGAGTCGCCCCACAAGCTGCTGTGCGCATTAAAATCGCCGAGAACGAGGTAAGGCTCGGGCAACTCATCAATAAAAGATTGGAATTCGTGTTTGTGTAGCTGGTAGTGTGGGGGTATGTATACTGAGCAGATAGTGATGAGTTTATTTGCTATTATAGCTCTCACGGCCACTGCCTCCAGTGCCGTTCGGAGCGGAAAGTGCTGGCATGCTACGTTTTTATCGACTATAATTGCAACACCGCCCGATGATGCGAGGGCATCCTGGCGGTCTTTGCGAAAAACGACATACTGGCGTAGGAAATTTGTGCGTTTGGGGTTTAAGTGTGTCTCCTGTACACACAGCACCTTTGGACAATATTTGCTAAGGAGTTCTTGTATGTCGTCGAGATTATGTAAGAGTCCTCTAGCGTTCCACTGTAATATGTTGTCCATTTTGAATGTGTGTGTGTGCTGTGTGTAGCAGAAGAGGAAAGTGGTTTATTTTACAGAGCCTTTGTCAGGCCCTGTAATGGGCGTTTTGTCTTTTTTGGAGCGGTCGAGAGGTTCTCGCCGCTCCTTAGGCGCAGGCTGCGCCGGTGGACTGGAAGTGTCCATCGCGTCTGTCGACGCGACGGACAGTCGCTCTACCGAGCGGGGTTTGCGAAGGGTAGGCTTCGTCACGGCGGACGAAGCCTTCGACCCCACCGGGCCAGAGGTCGAGGGGACCTCTTTGGCTTGTGTGCTGACCTGGCTGCTGCCAGGGTTCGCAGGGGCCTTCGGTGGGGCCGATTTCGGGGAAGGAGGGGCAGCCGTGGCTGCTCCCCCGTGGGGGCGGGTGGCGTTTGCCTCGGCACGCCAGGCGTGGTCCGGGGCATCGCCGGAGGCCGTAGTGGCGCTGACCCCCCTCGCGCCACTTCGGCGTACGTGTTCCCTGCAAAATGCGGCGAAACACGCTGCCTCGCTTCACGGAAACTGATGTTAAGTTTGATTTTTGTCGTTAGAATTTCTTTTTCCCTCTTCCAGGCGACGCAAGACCTGGAATATGCGGGATGGTCACCATCACAGTTGGCGCAGTGGACTGGTGAATTACATTCATCGTCTGCGGGGTGTCCTGTGCTGCCGCATTTTGCGCATGTAAGCTGCCCTCGGCAACTCTGAGAGCCATGGCCAAACCTCTGGCACTTGAAGCAGCGCCGCGGGTTGGGTATGTACGGTCTGACTGGTAGTTTCAGGTATCCTGTTACTATTTCAGTGGGAAGTGTTGTAGTTCCGAAAGTAAGTATGAGGTGTTTCGTTGGAATTTCTTTGTTATCTCTTCTTATTTTTATGCGCTGCACCTGAATGACGCTCTCTTCTTTCCAGCCTGTCAACAGTTCTTCGTCGGATAGTTCCAGTAGGTCGCCATCTGATACGACACCCTTGACGGTGTTCAAAGTTCGATGTGGGGTAATGGTGATCGGTTGATCACCGAATGCTGTTAGGTTTCGTAGCCTCTGGTATTGCAGATGGTCTTTCAATTCAAGGAGTAAGGTCACCACTGGCGGTTTTGGTGGCTTTGTAGCCTGCGCCCAGTGTTTCCATGAGGCACTTGGATACTAGAAAGGGTGAGATGTTTCTGGCCTTCTTTTCTGTACTGTCGGAATGAATTACATGATATTTCGGGAAGTTGTCTTTTTTAGTCGGGAGCAGTTCGAAAATGGCATCGGTGCGCCACCTCTTCGAGGGGCGATCATTTCGGAAGGGGGGTAGGAGATCCCATGGATAATGTTTCTTGTTCGGCAGCCATGCCAGCCGCCCACCTCCGAGCCCAACGAGGGGACGCTACGAGACGCGAAGGAAACGTAAGCGCCAGCTGTACATGGCCGCTATAACCTAATATGTCTACCCAAGGTTGGATGTCGACACCAGGTTAACCCTTGCCGCCGAGAAATGTGGAAGTAAAAAGAAGTGAGGAGAAGACAGGAAAGATTGAAAGTGAGAGAGAAAGACGAAGATGTAGGGAGAGAAGGAGACAGGAAAGGGCGACTGCCGATTTCCCCTGGGTGGGTCAGCCCAGGGGTGCCGTCTACGTGAAGCCGGGGCCAAAGGGGTGTGAAGCCGGGGCCAAAGGGGTGTGTTGCCTCTGCCGGGGGGCCTTAAAGGTCCAAACACCCGGCGTCGGCTCAACCCCCCAGGATCCCCTTTTCCCCGGACACGGCTCAGCCACGCACGGCTAAACGTGGGAGAGAGTCGAAACCCCCCGTCGGCTCGGGTCCGTGGTGACGCCGCTCACCAAACGCCTGCTCGAGCAGACGCCCCTGCGGGGACTGATGTATTTCAAAATGCTTTTTTTTTTCCTAAAACAATCCGCGACTGGAAGCAGTTGCCTTCAAATATTGCCTCTATTATGTCAAATAAATTCTTTTTTTTTTGCTTTGTTAGAACAACCGTGTTTTCTTTTTCTTTAGTTTTTTTTTCTCTTCATTGTTATATGTATTTGTGTTGCTGCTTGTGAATAATTGGCGACTTTGATTAGTTGTTTGGCTGACAATGTATCTGACTTTGTATTTCATTTTTTTTGTACACCCTCCCCCCACTGTAATGCCTATTGGCGCTGTGGCTAATGAAATAAATAAAAAAATATATTCAAGCATCTGAGCCACAATTACGCCTATATGACACGAACTGTTGACGCTGGAAACGAAAATGCGCGCGTTACTTTACCCCAAATTTTCGCTCTTCAAGCTGTGAGCGCTCTACAGCGCAGAAAAAAAAAGATGTATAATATACACATAGCGGAAAAAAAACCTCTTAACTCTATCACGTGAACCACCTAATATTCATTGCGAGCACCCGTGCATGCTTAAATGAGCTCGTGTCAAGGCTTTTGATCGGCTGTACTTGGGAAACACCGCCTCTGAGACACTTGAGAGTACCGAGCGGACCAAGCTAATCTTCTTCTCAGGTCACGCATGCTTCTCTAATTACGTGTGCTAACGAAAGAAGAAAACAGATAAGCAATTACGTACTCTCTTCTTACTTCCGAGCAACGAATACGCATTCAACCTGAGCCTTAGGGTGGATTTAGCTATTTAGCATACTCGAGAAGAATACGCATTTCAAGATGTCTGGCAACTGAATTGGAAAGACCGGAAGCAGGAAGGAAATGCGCATGCAATAAATCAAGAAAAGAGAAAATTATCGAGAAGGTTCGACTCAGTCCGTCCACAAAGGTGCCACTTTCGAGGCTTTGAGGAGAGCAGGAATCAGCCCCAATCTTCCGCGTCTTCCCAAAGACGTCGAAGTGGTCGGACAGTCCTTAATTGGCTGCTGTCGCGCCGTCTTGCTCGTTCCTGCGGTTTCGGCTGCTCTATTTGTGTATTCGCGAAGTTGAACGTGACACCCCCTGTTGCCTGTGCGTTTTGTCTTGTCTGTATTACGTTTTTCTCGTGTGACTTTTTTACGCGTGGACTTCGCTGCAGTATGCGGCCCTGCTGTTGCCACGGAGACGAAGCGTGAACTACTTTCTTCGCGGACTTTACAAGGTTCGTCGGCTCAAAGTGTTCTTACCGATAAAGTACGTTTTAGTGCGGCTTGATGCCGTAACCATTGGCAAAAAAAGAGCGTGGGTTTACGGTTACATTTTATTGGCGTAGCAAAACCAGAAAAAGAAAAACGGATCAGACTGTGTCGGTTTGTTCGACGTTACGTCTTAGTCTCTGCGTGGAAAGCGTTTCACCAGTCAGTGCTTAGTCGCAGTAAGATACGCATTTTGGCTGGTTGGTTCATGATTACGAGCGAAAAGCAGCGCTAAAAAGGCGGGACAAGAAAGGACACGGGACCACGGCGCTGACTAACAACCAAATGCGTTCATTCCTTCAGTCAGCATATACTCAGCCTCTGCGCAGGCTGAGTATTCAAGTTTCTGTCATTTCATTGTGATAGCGGTGAAGTATATAGATGCTGACTGAAGTTATTGAATAAACGCATTTGGTTGTTAGTCAGCGCCGTGGTCCCGTGTCCTTTCTTGTCCCTTGATAAAACGGAAGCTTGGGCTAGTTGGTGATTTGGAATCAACATGTTTGCACAGCGCAAGAAAGACGAGGACGCAGGGAGGACACAACACGGGTGCTGAGCAACATGTTGTCTTTCTTGCGCTGTGCAAACATGTTGATTCCAAAAACAGCGCCCGCGTTGTGTCCTCCCTACGTCCTCGTCTTTCTTGCGCTGTGCAAACATGTTGCTTTCTTGTTCCGCCTTTCTAGTGCGGTTTTTAACTCGTAGTGCTTAATCATTTCGGGCTCACCCCCCAAGTCGATTATATCATCAGTGGCGCTGATGTAACCCACTTGCGGGACAGCCCAAGTTCGTTCTAACATTAGCTGATGTTGTAACCAAGACAAATTTAGGTTCTCGTGCCGCCGGCATGCAGCGTACAAGAAAAAAGACATGCAGGAAAGAAAAAAGTCACAAGGTCCCTTGTGCATTTTCTTGTTACGACATGAAAGCACAAGCCATGGACCTTCTTCTTTTCTTTCTCCGACGACAATATCGATCCCTCCGGAGTCCCCCCGAAAACTTTCTACACCTCGCGTGGTTTAGCAGGGCCTCCGGGATCCGCTATGTGACGTCATGATGATGTCACAAGTTCTACCAATCTGTGACATCACGATGATGTCATATGGTAACGCCAGCCGATGCTAATTTTTCGCCTCACTCTTCGCGCTTGATGGGGCGTCGAAGCCCTTCGTCTTAGTAAGAATGGTTCGACGAAAGATCGAAAAGGATTTGTTTAAGCAAATTGGGAAATATAATTGAAATACGAGCTTTCTGCAGTGAACGTATATACGAATTTCGTTGCGATTTTTCGCAATGCATCGCGGTGCGGTCGGTCGCCCTGCACGAACTTGTCTACCAAATTGCCAACACCTTGTTAAGATTGAACTGCTCATCCACAAGTGTTTCGGTCTGTATACACGGCTTTCCATTCGCTTTATTGAATGAATTCCCGGTTTATACTAGACATTAAACAATCAGGGTATTTTCGTTTTGCTTCTAGAGGCATGAAATGAAACATACGTGCCCGCTGTCATAAAATGTGCGGTGACCCAGAAGCCAATCGTACAGGATACGAGTGAAACGTCACAGAACAAGTTCCATTTTGACAATGTTGGTCAGATTTGTGTAGTTCTATACAACGGAACTAAGCCGTAGCTTCAGGCCAACGAAACAAATATACAACAAAGCGACACCATTGACATCTGTAAATTCTTGTGTCATCATTTCACATCATGCCTAACTTTTCGCACTATGGATTAACAATGATTTTAACGGGCAGCTGCAAAGTCAGTCGGGAGTCCTTAGTCTCGGGTGCAACTCCCTGTTTCAAACAGAACATTTTCTATCAGTATGCGCAAAGCAAGGTAGTAATTTTATGGATTACAAAACAGCGAGGAGCATGAACATTAGCATATGTTCGACACGCCAAATCGTTTCACCGTGCACAATATTTTTACGACCGATGACGCTTCACGACACTGTTGTTTTGTTTTTATTGTATGTATGCTTTATGTTTACTTTCAGTAATTTCTAAATATTTGTTTAATTTTTATTTCGTTTTCTCTTTAGTGTTGGGGGGGGAGGGGGGCCGAACGGCTGGAAACGACACGTAGCTTGAGATAGCCGAGCCAGGAGATCGTTCGCTGTGCTCATTCGCTAGACTACGATGATGGACAAAAATTGGCGACGCTCAACCCAACGAAGGGCGCCTAAGAGCTGACCTCTAACACAAACGCCTTTTCAGTCATGTCAAGTCGTGTTGCGCGGAAATCGGCACGTCCTTAACAACGCTTTATCAAAACTGTGTGATCCAAGTTGTAGGGGATAAGGCACATGCCTATTGTTTTCTACATTTTATAATTAACGCAACTGTTAATAATTATGCAAATGAGTTATGCTATGTTTTTTGTGTATACCACTGAGTTCAGCGCACAGGACATCAATACACCATCTCCCACTAAAGGGAACCATGTGTAGATGTGAAGCAGCGGGCGCTAACGCTTACACTGGCGGCGGCGTTGACGCTGGCGCTCATCGCAGCGTTGCGCAGCAGAGAAAACTGGGGAGGCGCAAAGCACGCAGTGATGGAGCGGTGTTTCCTACTGGAACATGTCAATCGCTGCTAATGGGCAATGAGAGACAGAAGACTCCGACTGGACACAGAGACCCGCAGTCCGCTTTTAGTTAACGCGCACGCTGCGAATTTTTATTGTTCAACAACGCACAGGAGAAATCTCCCACCGGCACCACCTTGCAGGTCGAAATCCATTGCCATATATACGGAGTGGCCAGTGAACGGTTGTGCAGCGCGAGCAGTGGGTTTTTTTCAACTAAGAAACTCGCTAGCAGACGCTGCCTGCGTCGGCGTCGCGAGGCGAGAGAGGGGGGAGTGTAGGAGAGGAGAGAGAGGGGGGGACACGCATGCGCAGTGGGAGTGTGGACGCCGAGGGCAGGGATGCCTAGAGGACAGAGGGGAGAGAGGAGAGGAGGCGCATGCGCAGTGAGGGTGTGGTTGCCGCGGGGAGGGATGCCTAGAGGAGAGAGAGGTGGAAAGGAGGTTTTTATTTTTTTAAAGGGTTTGCGCATGCGCAGTAAGGGAGGCCACGCCGCACACCGGATTAAGCTCCGCCATAAGATGCTTCACATCTAATAATACATAAATATCACTCGCATGCAACCGTTTTGCCTGTAAAGCGTGCTTTGTGCATGTCTTCACAGTTTTAGAAGAAGCCGAACCTACATTTACCTGGCTCTGTGCGTGTGCGTGTGTGTGTGTGTGCGCGCGCGCGCGTGTGTTTGTTTGTGTGTGTGTGTGTGTGTGTGTGTGTGTGTGTGTGTGTGTGTGTGTGTGTGTGTGTGTGTGTGTGTGTGTGTGTGTGTGTGTGTGTGTGTGTGTGTGTGTGTGTGTGTGTGTGTGTGTGTGTGTGTGTGTGTGTGTGTGTGTGTGTGTGTTTGTGTGTGTGTGTTTGTGTGTGTGTGTTTGTGTTGTCAATGATTTTGCAAATCCCGGCGGCTTTTTCTCGAACAAAATGAGTACAGTGAGACGGAACATTAGCACACATAAACCACGAACATACATTTATTTGGTTTTCCTAGTAGCCACTTTGCCTGTATTTGGTTTTCCTAGTAGCAATCACTTTGCCTGTAAAGCATGCTTTGTGCACAACGGCAAGTCATCACCGGAAGCCAATCATACAATTCGGCAGGATCTTTGTGCAATGTATACATTTGCAGAATGGCACTACTACGTACGTATGCTCGCTTCAAACGGTACCTTTTCATAATCAATAATATTGATAAAAATGCCTTATTTTGCTATTCACAATGATCGAGCCTAATGTAATGGAGCCTAAATATTTAGAAGAAAAATAAACACCGAAGCAGTCCTGTTAGGCCAATCATTTTCCAGTAGACAACAGAACGTCCTCTACAAGGCTTCATGAAAACTGTGCCCTCTTGTCCGTATTTACAACGCTGGCTGCCTTAATGTTTTTCGCCTGCCCGTAGTACAAGTGAAAATAGTTTTTATTGCCTAGCAATTTGTCTCCTAGCTAGAGGATTGCGCACCCCCACTTCTCAGTTCGCGCAGCTTCCTTCCGGTCTTGCCTGCCTTTCCGGTGTTAAGGTTCATGAACTGTGACATACGAGATGCCGTGTAGTTTGCTTTCGCTCACTGAT
>JALIZH010030952.1:0-25190 GCA_030522465.1 Rhipicephalus appendiculatus | reverse complement strand
AAGTGCTTAACTTCAACTAACACTTATCTTTAAAAAAGTGAACACATATATAGGTTAACGAACGAACAAACCAAAGCAAGAAACAAACAAACAAAGAAACCCATGTGTCACGCCAGTCACCACTCATCCATTACTGTCTAACACACGATCCAAAAAGCGAAGTTCTTTCTGCGTAAGCGTGATAGACAGTGCTCTCACACAATCAAAATCATCAAGCTTCATTTCTGCAGCCTCAACTATCAGCCTGATTCCCAAATCTCTGTCACGATATAAAATGCAAGTGTTATCAAAGCACGGCACGCACCCATAATCATTGCAGAGGATAGCCAGGTGACCATCCTCAGATTTCTGCACCTTATTATCATGTTCTTTTATCCGCTCATTGATGCACCTTTCACTTTGCCCAACGCATGCGCGGCCACACAACAAGGGTATTCTATACACAAAAGTCAGTGCGCAGGGAACATAGTCATTGAAATGGTTTATTTTGCAATTTTTTTTTCTTTCGGAACTGGGCAAGTTTCACAACACAGTTTTTAGTTTCTCTGGTGCAGGCATAACCACCCTAATGCCAACGTGATTTCCAATCTTCTTAAGATGATGTGCTACGCCGTGAATATAAGGAATAACAGCACTCTTCTGCTGCTGCAGGAAAGTAACTCCACGAGGTCGATTTTGTTTCTTTAAGTCGCGATAGAGCGATTGAGCGACAGCCGTAACGCGTCCTGTTGGGTAAGCTGCCACATGCAGACGTGAAACATGTTGCTCAAAGCTCTTCTGCATTAGGCTGAAAGCACAATTTATTTAAAGAGTTGAAAATGCACATACGTGCAACGGACCTGTTTATTGCTTTGGTGTATGCCGAAGAGAAAGGCAACAATGGTTTCCTACTCCTGTACTCATAACACAAATAGACATGGTTAATTAAAAACTGTAATATCAGGTCAAGAAACTTAAGAGTGTTTGCATTTGGCTTGTTGTGTGTTAGTTTTAGAGGCTGGCAAACCGTAGCAAATACCTTAAGGACAAAATACGCGCAGCCTTGAAATTCGTTGGTCATTTCAAAATAACCAGATAATCATCCACAAACGGGAACATTTTCATAACTTTAGTTCCTAACAACTTATCATCAAGTGTATGATCTGAGTGTGCGATGAAAATTTCACTAAGTACAGGCGCAATAGCGGAACCAATACCCATTCCCTGCTTTTTAATGTAAATGTTTCCATTTCAATTACCGAACGTACATGTTAAGTAGAAAGCCAATAAACCCAAAAGCTTCGAACAGACATTCTACGAACGCTTTGAAAGATCACGGCACCATGTTCAAGAATACACTGTTCAACAAACTCCAGAAGCATATATGGGGTAGGAAATAGTATAAATCTTTCGCATCAATGTTTACCGCTACTTTGACATTAAATATGCCAAAAAATCGACAACTCGCTGTGAATTCTTTGTGTGAAATGGATCATTAGGTTGCCGAAAATTCAGATTTTCTAGCAAAAAAAGGGCAACACACTTCTGCCACGAACCCTTTTCCGAAGTAATCACGCTGAATTGCATGACATCCTTGTGCGTTTTCGCGCTAAAAAACATATCTAAGTCCAACTTGTGAACTTGCAATATTGCTTCGGCCAAGTCGGGTAACTGGAGACTGTCGCACAAGTTTTTTTTCCAGCAGTCGTAACAAAACATGAGCGACACTTTCGGCCTAATATCAAAAGCTGAAAGCACCTACCTCAAGGAATCAGGACTTTGCCTCAATCGTTCTGATAATCAAGGTGGGTTTTGTGTTTTTCCGAACGGGTACTTTCTTTGAAAAAGCCCAAGAAGCAAGTGCTTCAGCTTTAAAATTTGTTGCTATAGCATTCATTCCTTCGCCCTTGTGGCGAAATAATGCGCAATAAACGCTCAACTACGTGCGTGAAGACACGTTTCGCTTTCGTGTTATACCGATACCTATGACAGAGGGATCAGCCATGTTTTGTTGATTGGCTTTTTGCTACATGCACTTTGCGAAATTAGTCCGACTCACTTATTTCTTAATGGCTTAAGCGCGTTGCACTTCTGGGCGGTGCGGGCTAATCCCGCGTTATTTTCTACGTTATCCTCTCAGGGCACACACACACGCACACACTTATGACGCCTTGAGCAGCACACATACCTGCTATTTCCTCTTGAACACGCGGCGAAATTGAGTTTGTAGCATGCGGGCAACTGCACTTCCGTGAGCTAGTGGAAGAAAAAGTTAGCTGCTGCTTACAGTATGCACGGGCCACCTACCATATGTTTTAATCACGCATTCTATGTTTACGAGTGAAACCACAAGCTTGTCGGTCTCCGCTTGTGCAGTGCAACGGGGTTTGTATAAAAAAGCGACGAAAAGTAAGAAAGTAAAACTGTTTATGGTTATACCATCCTTTCTCTCTCACGGCCAAAGCTAAGTATATGCAGCCATGAACAGCGTCATATTTCGGGCCTTAGGTTGAAACGTTTCTTTCCGTTTTGCTACGCTTTTTACACTCTCGCAATACAGCGTTTTCTATGCGGTTCACATCTACGGCCCTTTTACGCTCGGGAAAGGATGGTTGCGTGCCTTCAATATTATCCTCCAGGATTTCATATCGCGCGACGATGCGTTGTTCACGAGTATTTGTACTTTCGTCCGCGCATTTTATCTGCATAAACAGCTTCGCACAACCACTCGCAGAAGATCGTACGAAAGCCTCGACCCGTTTCCGAAGGGTAGGTTTGAAAAATTCAACTTTCCGGTTTGAGCTTTTCGCTTCTCCCGTTAGCTAGAGGCCTTGCTTTTCTGTGAACATTTTGACTTTGCTAGGCGAAAGTATATGCACGTTTGTAGCGGAAGCGAAGTACGGAAAACTTTCTGCGGGGCAATACTGGGCAGCCATCGCTTTTGTTGCTTCTTGCCGCACTGATTTCAATTCATCTTGTAAACAGGGTGAAATATATTGAAATATTTGATGTCTTATACATCTATCTGGGAATATAGCGTGACTTAGCGTGACCCTAGCTGACTATGTGACTTAGCGTGACCTTACGCATTTGCCTAAGATGACTTATAGGTGAAAGCCTTCATTTTTTTTTTCGACTCGGTAGACCACTACCCCGAAAGGTTTATGCACTTAACGCGGCTCAGCACTGCATCCGCGATCGGGGAAATTGGAAGTCTTTTACAACTCACGATGTTTTGTGCAGAACCTCCGTGATCGGTAATCTGTGACCAAGCGACGATGACGTCTTCATGGGAAATCGTGACTGGGCCACAAATTTTGAGATTTGGGACGTCATAATGACGTAATAGGGTGGCGTCACCACATCATGACAATTTTGTGCATAAATGGAGTTGACGCCGACACCGACGGGTCCATTCCCGCGTTTGATCACACATCTAAGGCTTTCGCCTCTAAGAAAAGTCAGGAGTGGAATCTCTCTCAGCTGCTCACCAGCCCTTGTGAAGCCAGCACAGGGAAAGCCAGCGCTTGCCCCTACTTTATCTTGGAAACATGGGCTGCCCACGTGGTGCCCGCTTAGAGATCAAGTGATTTAGCGGTGTTAATGTAAACGCTCCGTTAAATTCAAAATTAAGGATCGTTGTTCAATACCAAAGGTAATATTATCGAGATGAGGGCTGATGAAATTATTTCTCTAAAAATACACCATGGCTTTGAGGCTTTTTAAGGCATCCAGTAAAAGAGACACGCGGTGAGCAGTGTCTCTGCGGAAGAAATTAAGCTTTATTAAACTCGTAAGGCGTGTGAGGAAAACGCTGTCCTTTTTCTTCGCTGCACGGTAAGGTTTTATCGCGGCCCTCGTAAGATACCGGTGGCGCAACTTCTCTTTTGAGAAATAATTTCCACTCGAGCAGTTTTGATACCTTGTTTTTCTCAAACTAAATAAATCTGACAGCAGAGAATGTCTTCAGCTGCGCCAAACGAAGCTTAAAGCGTCGGTGCACAAAGATCGCCATTTATTTATAAATATGCAGAATTCTAGGGAACAGAGAAGTGTTCTTTGTTGTCAGTTTTCTTCGCGTTCTTGCGGTCGAAAAAATGGTCTGTTCAGAAACGTCTGCTTTTTCCCGTGCTGCGCTTTAAACGTGCAGCAATTTTTTTCGAATTTTATCCTCGTTACAGCAGTAATGCGCTAAATAGTCGCTGATCTAGATGAGCAGACCCCTTAAGCGCGCACCGCCTTGAAGCAGCTATGTCAGCACAACTATCCAATTTGACACTACAGGATTGGCGACTGCACAACCGTTATTATGCTTACTCCTTTGTCAAAAAACGTTTAGGGGCGAATCTCCTTAGAGTGTGGGTCTGTCCCTCCTCTGTAGTAGTAGTAGTAGTAGTAGTAGTAGTAGTAGTAGTAGGTAGGTAGCCACGTATAGTGGAATGTACCCACTCCACGTGATAAAGATGACGATGACGCAGTATAGTGGAATGTACCCACTACACGTGATAACGATGAAGTATAAGCGCGTTCCAGTATAGTGGAATGTACCCACTACACGTGATAACGATGACGATGAAGCTGATGACCATGGAGTATAAGCGCGTTCCAGACCCTTTCTGCCATGGATGAAAACGATCGAGCTTCGCCCACTCATCATCATTCACTTCGTGGATATGGCGTGATTTTTTTTCTTGCATTCCTACGAGAACTGTTGCTTGCAAAAAAAAAATTGAAGTGACGGTGTTCGTGTACCCTGGCGTATTCCATGGGTTAACTTCGTGTGTCCTCGCTCTGGCAGCAACAGATCTCAGAGGCAATGTAGAAGGAAGCGTGTGGTTGAGGTCGGCTCCGCCAGGTGCCACAACTGTACCACCTGCTTACAAGGAAACAATCTGCTCTTTCAATGAACTCATTCAATTCATTTTTGTTAATGATTCTCACAGTCAGTTGGACCTTATCTGAACTGAACCTATGCTCCGATATTATATGTATCCAACACAACTCTCATCTTGAACTAGATCCATTGATTTTGCACCAGTTTTATTTTCAGAAGGCTTTTTCTGAATATTTGGATAACCGTGAGCTAGTGCTCGATTGAAAAAGAAACAAAGATTGTCACTCAGGGCAAGTAGTAAGAATAATAGTATATGGAGGTTTACGTGCATAAGCCATATGACTACGAGGCACGCCGTAGTGGTACGGTGTGGTATTGTAAGCTTTATTAAAGTCCTGCCGAGCGTGTCTCGACACGCAGCGGCCCATTGCCACGTAGGAAGCGGAAGGACAAGCCTCTCGGCCGCATCGTGGGCCAGCTGGACAGCCCCGAGTTGGTCGGCTAGAAGTGGGCTATGGAGGGCCGCATCCCACCTGGCCGAGTTGTTAATAGCAGTAGAGTGGGACTGGGCACAAGGCTAGAGCATATGTTCTAACTTGGATATTTCTTCGCATGAAGGACAAGAACTGTCGGTATGCGTATCTCAATGGATCATGTGTAAAAGACGCGGGTTAGGATATGTATTCGTTTGCAAAAGCCGAAGTGTGAGGACCTGACCTCTGTTGAGCCGCGGATGTGGAAGAGAGTAAATTCTCGGTGGAATAGCGTCCAAGTTGTCCAGGGGTAGCGCGGCAGCCAAGGTGCGCGCAGTCCCGCAGCCCCATTAGCCGACTCATTGAGGTTGGGGGAACGTCCTCTATCTGACCCTGAAGTGCGAGGAACCAACAAGTGCAGTGGTGTGTGATTTTCTTACCCTCTAGGAGCCGGAGGGCCTGCTTAGAAATAACGCCTATTTCAAATGCTCTTACTGCTGATCTCGAGTCGCTGTATATAGCGTCTCGCGTGCCATCAGGGAAGGGTAGTGCGATTACCATCTGTTCGGCAACTTCTGAGTTCCTGGCCCGGACCTAGGCAGCATTGGTAATTTGTTGTTTTGAATTGACGGTGACAATAGTGAAGGCTTGGCGTCCTCTATAGGAGGCAGCGTTCCACAAAGCTGACCTGTCCCTGATGACTGTGTATTTGCTTAGGATGGCAACAGCTGTCGCTTTCCCTCTACCGCGGTTATGATCGGGGTGCATATTTCTTGGAATAGGCGCCATCGTGATGCTTTCGCGAACAGAATGGGGAATGTTGTAAAGGTTTCCTGTGATAACATCGGGGCAATGACCGATATCTCGTAGGATGCATCTACCTGATTTGGTAGTAGTGAGACGAGTTAGTTATGCGCGTTCTTGAGCCTCGGCGATCTCCTCCAAGGGTGTTGCGCCGCTGTGGTGGGCTCCTAAAATTTCACCATCTAGGTTGGACATCTACAGAATATGACTCGCCTTCAAGACCCAGCGATCCACACGCGGTAGTCACGCTCGCCGTCATTGTCAGCACCACGACCTCCACCTCCGCTGTCTGGCACGACATTCTCCTCCTCTGTTCTCGGCTGCGTGCGACGATCGCTGTATGACGCCGTATGGTCAAGCGGTACGATCCTCGGCCATGGTTTTGTGGCGGACACCGGAGTCTTGGCCTTGGACCCTGACTGCAGCGGGTTGTTGTTGATCTCTGCGAAAGAAGACCCCGTGTTACGGGTGTGATCACGTAACGTTACGAATGAACGCCGTCTTTTACACTCTACGCAAAAAAAGACACATTATATATACTATTTTGCTTTTGTTTGTCCCGCCTTTGCCACGTATATGAGCTTTTCGAACGAGACACGTGAAATATTTTTGGAGGTCATTGCGCCCCTCGCCTGAGAGCCGAGGGACCCAAATGAGAGTTAACGGATCTCTTTAAACAGAATCATAAAAGTGCAAAGTGCGGGAACACCGAACAGAGTGACATGTGCGCTTTGTTCTTGCCTTTAAGACGAAAGCGTTAGATGCCTCATCAAACACGAAAATTGATTGGCGTCCCGCATTGGGTGTCTGCCGTCGGCGTCAACCCGAGCGATGCAAAAAATCATTACATCGTGATGATGTCGCCACGCGACGTCATCAGGACGTCACAAGACGCTAAAATTGGTGGCATCATCATGACGCCAGGTTCATGCCATCGCTAATAACGTCGCATAACGACGTCGTCACACGAATTCATCGCTTCGTCAAAAGCATGGGCACACCTCGGAGGCAGTGCCAAAGCAGTAGAGGTGCCTCCACTCGTGGAGGCAATGCAAAACCACATTAGGTGCAAGTAATGCAAATGAGTTCTGCGGAATACCGCAAGGTGGCGGAAGGGTTAAGAGAGGGAAAATAGACAACCACCCGTTTGTAGCATGAACCCACAAGGAAATCCGTATGGATTTCTCAGAAAGAAAAAGCCTCTCAGTTGCCGAAAAATTCGTCCTGGTCCGGGGTTCCAACCCGGGACCAACACCTTTCCGGGATGGTCGCTCTGCCAATTGAGCTAACCAGGAAGCCAGCAAGTGGCAGTGCGAGGCAGTGATGTTCCGTCCTGGACAGAGGAATTCCCTTTCCGAGGCCCGAAAATTCCCCATTTCCGGCATTTTTCCCCGCATACATCGCCAAAAATCCCCGCATATTTCCCTGCACAAAAAAAAGTTTAATATATATATAGTGCTCGATGTGTTTCAGGCTCTTCCCATCGCTTTCTCTTCTTTCCTGCCCAACTCAAAGCATCGCCTCTGAGATCGGCTTTTAATACTACGAAGGAGCTACCTTAGAGCTCGCTTTAAGCGGTATGCGATGCGGAAGGAATGCTGTACGTGCTCATGCACACGGCCACTGCATAAGAAGAAAAGTTTATTATTGCTGTTGTTGTTGTTGTTGTTTTTTTTTTGTTACTGAGTGACGTGGCGTACATTAATGTGCCTAGCAGACGCTCTGTATCTATATGCACCACATTTTGTACAAAAAGCACGTCAACTTTTCAATAATGGTGACTAAATATTGTGAAATAAAACAAGCTTTTGTGGTGGTATTTAACATTTTACTGACTTGATTAGGAAGGGTTCTGCGAACTACCGTAAAGCAAAAAAAAAAAAAATAAATGTGAAGTGAGTAGAATATAGAAGAACTTGTTTTTGGGCGAGTTGGTGCCTAAGTTTGCTGAACATTTTGTACGTGGCGCAAAGCTAGAAACATGAAAATGGGGCGGAGGAGAGAAAGAGGGAGAGAAAGAGAGAAAGAGCCGCGATGGCAATAAACAGTTGGTAGTTTGGCGCTCCTCTGTCTCTTTCTTTCCTCCGCCCCCATTTTCATGTTTATAGCTTCGCGCCACGTACAAAATGTTCAGCATGACTAGAATATATATTGACTGGGTCTTTAAAACTCATTCAATATATATTGACTGGGTGTTTAAAGACTATGGTCTTTAAAAACGAACCTTAGAGGCTGTGGTTTGGCGCGCTACATGCGCCAGAAACGATTGCGACATGCGAAAGCCTCAGGTCCACAGTCTTTTGATCGTTGCAAAAAAAAAAAATTTCGCCGCCCCTCAAAATTCCCTGCAATATCGCGAAGATTCCCTTTTTCCCTTTCGTCCAAAATGACTGTCGAAAATTCCCTGAAAAAGGGAAAATTCCCTGCACGGAACATCACTGGTGCGAGGGCGAATTTGTCGACAACTCGATGGCTTCGTGCTACTAACGGGTGGTTGTCTATTTTCGTTTTCTTGACCCTTCCGCCCCCTTGCGGCATTCCGCAGACCTCATTCGCATTACTTGTGTCTATGTGCTTCCAGTTGTCGATGAATTCACCCTCGCGCTAGCTTCATGGACATTTAACCGTGTTTAAATCAAAGGTAGACGTTTGTCAAATGTTCAAAATGTAAAATAACCTACCGCGTTTTTCGCAAGACGCATTCGCCCGATACTAAATTATGAAAACGTGGCTCTACATTAGCGAGCTGCTTGAGTGGATTTAAATTTTTCAGTGCATCTCAAGCTGCACAAGTGCGAATGGGATCGTACCTTGGGCATCCCTGAGTGTCAGCAGCGTTCGTGTTCCCTCGGCACAGAGAGCACAGTACAGTGTCTGTGTCTGGATTAGACAGTCTCCACCACTGTTGCGTGTCCGCATGCAACTCGCGTACAAAGAAGCTGCGGCGTGCATCAGTGCATCCTGGTCATCGTCAGCTGGTGTCGATGACGGCGTATGCATTAATGAACAGGCGGGAGAACTAAGATTTCACACAGACAACTGGCATTTGATAAAGACAACTTATGCAACTCAGTGTCACAAGCATAAAATTGGCTATTGCTGTATTATATAACGGGCTGAAAGGATTTTTTTTTTGTTTTTTTGTTTTTTGGACAGTTACATTTTACATTGAAGCAGCGCAAACAAGAAAGACGAACTTCGGACGAAACAAACGCTTATGCCGAATCCCACTAAGCGATCCGGAGCGGCCGCCGAAATCCTGGAGCGAGCACTCGGATTGCGCCAAACGTAATCTGCGAGGGGAACACGTGAATGCTCCACGTGAGGTCACTCCGGAAGCTTATGCATACGTCACATAAACCAACTCCGGAAACTATTTCTGCTTCCGGTTTGTACGTTTCGATGGGTCGCCGCTGCAAAGCGCGCATTTCGATTACGCAGTGGCGTAAAGCAGGCGTGCCGTTTTCTTGTGCTGCGCTGACAAATATGAACGAGCACATGAATATACCTTCTTCGGCGTAGTCGATGATCTTTGGGCGTGCGCACAGTGGGTCAGGGAACATTTCTTTAAACACCATTTCGTAGAGTACGTTCGGTTCGTCGCCATCGCTGCTGCTACTACTGTCAGAACTTGTGCTCTCGCTATCACTCAGGGCACGATACAAACCAGCAGCCCGTCCAGCCCTGAAACGATGCCAGTTTGGGAATGTAAACAAGCGCACAGTGTGATCCGATACGGCATGAAAAAACACTGAAGACAACCGAGTTGCCCGACTGCACCTAAAATGACAGCACCACCTTGCCGGGAGTTCCGGCGAAACCCGCCTTTGCGAAACGGAGGAACGCGAGTGCTCCGTAGCGCAGTGGGTTGCTCTAAATCGAGTATCTGCCACGAGCTTTCTCCGAATCAGCCAGTGGAGTGCAGATTCTAGGCCGTGGAGCAAGAAAAGTTGCTCCAGCTCGACCAGTGGAGTTCGCCATTACTCGCAACTGAAACGTTTATTTGAAGAAAACATAAAAGGAAAACGAACTGAATCCAATTGCGCAGTCGTCAGAACATCGCAATTTTTGACAACATGCAAGAAGGCAAGAAAATATAAAATGGTTGAGTAAATAAACCTACCATTTTGCAACTGCTCAATAAAGTAGTACATAAGAATGATAACACATTGTCGGAAAATGCCCACAAAGACACGGCAACCCAGGCTATAAATACCTGGCCTCCAAAGCCGATTTCGCTTCACGGTAATGTAATGCAACTGAACGAGAGCTGACGCAGCCATCACCAGTAGTCCTAATTACGGAGGATTTCATTATTTCTTGCACCATGTCGTCATTGCGCTTATATAGAACTGTCGTCATGTGAAATGAAGGCAGAAAATTGGAAACATCACAATTCGCGGCGTAGAAACTGGTACCTTGCCAACTCGCCCAGTTGTCGACCTTTCTAAAGGACAAAAAAGACACACAAAGACAAACATGACATTCGTCTGTGCATGTTTTTTTCGCATAGCCGTTTCCTCACGATGAGAAAAACTCATTAGATATGTGATTCCAGAAACCACCATCGCAACCCCCGCAAGCTCTGTAAGGCTTTCTTTGAAACACATGGGGCAGGGTGCGGTCTTGAACGGCTGTAATTGGCGTCGAGCTGGAGCCGCAGAGATGCTGCACGGGGCAAGCCATCGAAACTAATCTGGTTATATAGCGCTAACTAGCCACCTCCTGTCCTTCACCTCTTATACACTCTAATAAAGTAAATCATTAAATGTAGTGCAAGAAACACGGACACTGAAAAGGAGCACACGTACACAGTACCTTTTTCTGTGTCCGTGTTGTTTACGCTACATTTAATGATGGTATCTTACCAACTGCCCCAGTAAGACACCCGTTTAATAAGATAAAATCATTGAACTTATTTTGCCGAGTTTGTTTGTTTGCCGCCTACGAGAAGCTGGCTCATACCCACAAGGAGGTTTGGCCACACTATTACAAATGGGAAAATAAAGGCGGTGCAACCAGTACATAACTGCCACATGCACACCGCTACTTAAAAATACATGTTAACCTTCTTTTGGAGAGTAGTGCGTCCCACTACTCTCCAAAAGAGAGTTTATTTGACAAGTATAACACACATATATAACTCGGTTTAAAGAGACACGTGAACTCTCCTTTGGAAAGTCTTGCATTCCACGATTCGCCAAGAGACCGTTAATGTCTGTTTTTAAAAAAGAGCTATATATGTGAGGGCTACATATAGTGCAAAGAAGAATTCAATGACTTTTTTTTCTTAGAGAGTAGGACCTATGTAAGCCGAAGTTCCGTCATGATGTTTCCGCCGGAAATTTCCGCCGAGCCATTTCGACGAACGTCGAGGGGAAAGCTTTATGATGGTATAGGGACTGGCTGGCACTCTATAAGAACGTAGTGCTTAAAACTAAAAAGCTAAGAACTCTCCGAAAACGCAGATAAGCACGCTTGCTCGTGCACATTCCGAGAGAGTACGGTAACAACGTAGGATGGTGCGACGGAAGTGACCGGCGTGGAAACATCGTTCCCGAAACGGCGGAAGTGGAAGTATGCGCCTGCACCACTTCAAACTTCAAAGATAGGCGCTGTATGGTCAATAAAGTAGCAATAAAGTCGGTTGCAACCTATAAATAAATACAATCACCGCCTCCAGAACTGTGGAGCATCTGCCATTGATCTGTGCAAGAGAGTTGTGCTAAGCGTTTTTCGTTCTAAGCATAAGTTTTCCGGCTATCGTAAAGACTACAGATGTTAGTAATTAAAATATTGTCGTCCCGACGTGAAGTATTAGGTCTCCCCGAAAGGGATGCCGGAATCTGCTTAAATTTGCCAGGAACTGCAAGTTGTTTCACCGTGAAGCTGCAACACGAACATGTGTCCGCATTGGAGGATCACCTGCAAAGTAGGCCAAAGGTGCTTGACGTCACCGTAGTGAGCACATTCAATAGGGCATAATTCAAACCGCTTGGTTCTCTGGCAACACTGGGCACATCCGCCATTTTCTGTTGGGCGCCGTCGCAGAATCCTCTGCTAGCATCTTCATAAGGCGAGGCCATGGAAGGGCTGAGCCACAGTCGTTGGCGGAGCTCTCGGACCAAGAAAATACGGCTGTTTCTTTCACCATCCAGTGCCGAATGGTCTGTGAACCTCCCTGTGTGCCACAAATCAACGGACGGGAACACAGTATCAGAGCTCTGCGGGATTCAAAACTCATCCGGACGGCAGCTGCACGGGAGGCGCATCGCATCGCAAAGCAGAACTGCTGTTCTCTAGGCGCGTGTGCTTCCGATCTGCGGTAGGCGTTCAAGAAAAATGTTCACTACAGAGGAGATATGACTCTCACACTTCTTAGATAACATTGCGCGGCAAAAACTTGTCCATTGTATTTCCCCTGCAATTATAAAAACACGCTTCAGATATCAGAACCACGCTGTTTCTGCGCGACCTGCGCAACGCTGTGCTGCTTTCCTCGGCTCATTGCTTTAGCCACACGCAATAGCGTGTGTCGTAGTGCTTCGAAACAAGGCATGGACATGTGCATGAGCGGTGCTTCACAAACCAAACAAAAATACTGATGGCGCGTTTCGACTGTATAAAGAGAGAGCGGCCGTGGTAATGCTCTTTTAACGCACACCGGTTGTTTATTATGCCTTGTGGTTGTAATCTATCGGGCGAATTCAGCATCGTCGTTCTGGTTTTCTTGAACGCTGTACCTGTTCGTTCGATGACATATCTTTTTAAAATATTGTGCTCCTTTCTTTCTGCGCCACTTTTCTTGAAGAAAACTTGCGCGCAAATGAAAGGCAGTAGACGGAGAAAGTACACACCACACGTGCTTCTTTTTTCCTCCTGTTTATCTTCATTTTCACTGATAGTTTTAAATAATCCAGTACCTACTAGCTTATCTATCCATCGTTTTTCGCCATGCAGCTTTCATCTCTGGGTATACACCAATAATGGAAAATGTTCTTTGTAACAATATCGCAAAAGAGGTGGCGCTAATGCGTACGTGTTGTTGTGCGAACGGCGTTGCAATAGTTTGCAAAATATGGTTGTCTACACTTAAAGCTTTAAATTATCGAAACTCATTGGTTGCCACTAACACCAAATTATCTGTTATTGCGTTCTTTGGCTACACCTGGCACTCGCGCCACTAAAATCTACATGCATCAAACCTCTCAAAATAGTTTCAAAATAGCATTGTGTTGGGCTAGTCAGTGAAGAGTATTTTTAAGTGAGACTTCTCAAAAATGAACATAAATCGCCAGGTGCCGGAATGCCAAACGCTTCATTTTGTTTCTTGCATTGCATTCGTTCCACCCTTGCAGTTCTCAAGAAGTTGAAGAGTGTTTGATGCGCCTTCATTTGGTTACTTTATGGCATACGTTTTGAAATCTTGGGCATGTTACGCGTCAACTTTGAGCCGAACGATTAGCTGATGAGCACCACTAGAAGACATGAGCGCAGTAGTTCACTAAGGGAACGGGCTCTATAGCATTACTGGTGAAGCTCTGTGTGCGTTACAATTGTGCAAACGCGCGAAAGTACTCCCTAACTACGCAACGCAAGCGAATCGCTCCACAGGAGAATGCCCTTTGTTATGCAACAGGGACAGACTGCGCACCGCTTGAATATGTGCCTGCGTGAGCACCACATAGAGCTAAAGTCTGCCTCGGATTTGCAGATGACTGCTCATTGCGCAAAGAGTGGGTTCCGCCTGAATTTCCGCGCACTTCGCTATTGCATTGTGATCTCGTCAAAAAAAAAAAAAGAAAATACGAAAGTAAATTTTCGTCCGAACTTGCGATTGCGTTCGGTCAGGTTCTTTGGGAGCGAAGCAAGGCCGGGCCCGCGCTTCGCAATGGAGATCGCCGCCGTCTTCGTGACTTTGCCTCGGAAGAAGACGCCTTCGCCGCTGGACGTTTTAAAACAAGCTTTATGTACAAAACTATGTACAGGAATATGACAAAAAAGTAAAAGCGAAAACGTCCCTCAGTGGGGCCGTAAGCTGCAGTGCCGGTGTCTAGCCGGCAAGCTTTCCAGTAGCAAAAAGACGTCGTGGTCTCTTGGGCCGCTCCTTTTATCCCCCTGTATCCCCCCTCCCCCCATCACTCCGCGTTGCCTGCGGTCATCGGCACCGGCCAGGAATGGGCAGGCAACAGGAGGAGCAGAAGGGTTGGGCAGGTAATCCCAAGCAAGGCGCAGAGGGGTGAGTCACGCCTGACGCACCTGCATAGCTTGGGCACGCACCTTCTATCCCTTGTCCCTCGAGCTCAGGAATGTGGGCGTTGGCAGAAGGGGGGGGGGTCCCTGCAGAGCGCAACCTTACACCTCCCTTCCAAGATTTGTTCATCATGAAACAGATGCAACAAATGAAATAAGAAAAAGGTTCGCGCGACAGGCAACATAACATGAGGAAGGTAAACTTGTCACCCGCACACGCTCAAATTGCCGAGAGGCGGCACACATGTCGCACAGTTCGCTTTAAAAATCATGTGATGGCAGTCAGTCCAGTGGTCGAAAGTTCACTCTGCCACACACCATATGCACGAAAAGGGCAGGGAACCCCTCCTGTAACAAGACCGTAGGACCCGAAGGGTGCCCGGGCTGGTCCCTCACCCCACCAACGTGTCAGATTTACGCCTTGGGGCTTGCTGCATGTGAGGTACGAGAGCGGGTAGTGGTCGGCGATGACGGGTACCTTATCTCCAAAAACCCCATACCTCAAATGTATTTAAAGACCCAATTACTGCAGATGCCCCGTGTTCAATGGCAGCCCACCGCGTCTGCGTCGGTGTAAACCAATGCCTACCGAAGGCAATCGGCATCTTGGAGCCGTCATCTTGGATTTGCGTCAAGCTCGCACCTGCAGCTACAGTGGATGCGCCAGTGGAGAGCACGCACGGTGTTCGGAGGTTTAGCGTGGCAAGGGCGGTGGCCTCACACAGTACTGCATCCACAAGATGCATGGTACTGATTGCCGCATTTCGCCCGGCGTTACTCCGAATTTCATCGCCGCGTTGCTCGTCGCGCAAATTTATCGCGTCGCTTGGTTGCTCAGACTGCAATGCCTCGTGGGGTCCTCCTCGGTCTCAGCTGCGGCTACCGTTTCCCGCATTGACTCGTCGTTTGTCGAAAGCTCGGCACTAACCACAGCGGGGTGGCCCAAGTTCGCGTTTTCGTCTGCGTTTGGACGCGATCGTGTCTCTACCGCGGCCGCGTGTACCTCCCCGTTCTCCGCGAGCGAGGCGCGCAGCCATTTCCAGGTGGCGGCGGATATTAAGCAGTCTGTGTGAGCCAATCTGTTCGTGAGCGCGCACATTACCGGCATCACGGTGCCGATGTCTTGGATTGGGGAACCCGACCCCTGTATCGCGAGAGGGACGACGGCAAGTTTTGCTTCCACTTTCTCACCGAAGGCAGATACCAAATCGACGGTACCGTGTGGTTTAGCGAGGTGCTCTGGTACAGTGTTGTACACGTTCCTCTAAAACAGGAACGAAAGCTCGTTCCTCGTTCCTTTACAATTTCGTAACGAGTTCCCGTTACAAGTTCCTCAAATGCAAAAGGAACTCGTTACAGTTACATTTCCAAAATTGGAACGTGTCGTTACTTTAACGTTACAATTCACTTTTTTAATAAACATATGGTGTCGGATAATCCTGAGGCAAAATAAAGTGAGCAATTTAAAGCTCCCATCGAGCGACATATAATAAATGAATTTAATATTGCCGACAGCAAGTTATACATAAGTAAAGAAATCTAAATAAACGCTCCTTGAGAAATCATTTCGAGAACACCGGCCTTACTACATACACGTAACTGCAGCTTTCGTGCTCGTCTATTCCAAGTCCAACACATGTGGCACTTTTCAACCTTGGTCTTCAAAGGCGCAGTCAGGATAGTGCTCTTAACATTTTCAAATAGAAATCTAACCAATGCGCCAATATAAATGAATTTCTTACACAGGAAATCGCATCGAAAAGGACAATACTTAGGCGTTAAAGGAGTGCTGATTCAATATTTCAGCGTGAGCAGAAACTAATATTCAGGATACACATTTGCACCGTAATAATGTCCCCGGTTCACAGCCAGCGAACATATTTCTGTATATTTCATCCTCTGTTTTTCTATCGTTTGCTCTCTTTCTTGCATTTCGTTCTCTTATTTTTTTTTTTCTGTTAAGCTTTCTTTATATATTTTTCGCTATCTGTCTCTGTGTCTCTCTGTGTACGTTTGGTGGCGTTCCATTTTTTTTTAATTTTTTTTCTGTCTCTATATACTCGTTTTCCCCTCCTCCTTTCGCTCCTCCTCACCATCACTTCTCCTTCCCATCCTCTTGATATACTGTACTATACAAAAATATGCTACACTCTTCTAGCGTGCGCTCATGTTGCAGAAAGACGCATAGCCAGTAATTTCCTCAACATCCTACTTTATTAGTATATGGTCACTAAGCTAAGAGATGCATACGAGCAAATAAAAAGTCAGCCAGAGTGGTATATTGCATTGCTGAGGTGTTTATCCTCACCACCGTTCTAGTGTAGAATGAGGAATGGAAGTCATTTGATGTATTCGCTCTAGAGATGGATGTGAATTCTTCAGTACTATGTGTTTGTCGTTGGGTCGCGATACAAGCAAAATGAACGTATTAACAGGACTTGTTGCTGAGCTAGTTGGTTCATACTTCAGGAAAAAACATTCACGGCGCAAAGAATACGGGAACAAAGTGAAGAAACGGACAGACATGGGCGCCAACTTCCAACTGTTTATTCTCCGAAACCACGCCGATTTATAAAGGCTGTCAAACAGGGTAATCTCGCTACAAAGATACACACATGGCAACACAAGCAAATCATCCTGAGCCACTAAACCAGTGTCTAGGCATGAGCCGGAAACCACACTGACCGAATTGTAAAAAACATGCCGGTGCACATAACACGTGTCAACACATATTTAGAGCAAAACACAGCAGCGCACAATCTAAACCCTAACATCAAGAAAGGCTATCTTTCAAAAAATGCCAGTTCGTTCTGGCTCAGATCTAGTGATGGGGCGCTGACGCACTGGCTCCCTGCCCTATTAATCAGGTATGCCTCAATCGTCTCCCTTTCTGTGCGGTGATCCCTTACGTTCACGGGCTTTCGCACAACATAAAGAAGATTGCTGCCAGTCATAGAGTACGCATTGTTTTTTCTGCTCCCTGCAAACTGGCCAGAATTTGCCCTTTGATGGCGAACAGACAGCCCACTGCTTGCACCAAGAAGCACGCCACGCGATACACTGAGTGTGCCATCAATGTAGTCTACAATATTCCCCTAAGCTGCGGTAGGGTGTACATCGGCCAAACGGGCCGATGTTTCAACGAACGTGCGAGGGAGCACCGCTTGGCGGTCAGCAGCAACACGGGCGGGCACTTGGCAGACCACTGCAAGCGCTGTGGTTGTGAGCCACGCTTCAGCCAAACTGCGTTTCTCAGGAGGGCAAATAACCGCACAGAAAGGGGAGACGATTAAGGCATATTTGATTAATAGGGCAGGGAGCCAATGCGTCAGTGCCCCATCACTAGATCTGAGCGAGAACGAACTGGCATTTTTGTAAGATAGCCTTTCTTGATGTTAGGTTTAGATTGCGCGCTGCTGTTTTTTGCTCTAAATATGGGTTGACACGTGTTATGTGCACCGGCATGTTTTACAGCGAAAGCTGTTATGAGATCGCAACAAGGGTGCCGTAGTTGTCCGCCGCCGCCGCCGCCGGTGTCCGTAACCGCTATCGCACGAAATAAGAAAAAAAATCTTTAAGAAAAAATGTTCAGGATGGAACGGGGTTCGAACCTGGGTCCGCTCCGTGCCAGCCCAGTGTTCTACCACTGAGCCATGCCTGTGCTCGAAAACCCGGCACACAAAAACCCTATACAAGCATTATGTCGAGAAGGAACCGCGTTAACATGCGCAATATAACGTGGCAGAATAGTGAAACGACAACCAGGCGTCACAGAATGCCATTTGTGTAACCAGGCGTCACACAATATGAATTGCATTACGAGGGGGTCGTTGAATGCTTCCAACCCATTACAAAGGGCTCAGCCATAATTCTTCGTCGTAATCAGCCACCGAGTCAATTAATGGAGTAGTCGGTACCTTGCAAGCGTACTTGTATTAGTAGCCCCAAGATAGATTGCAATGGGTTTTAGAAATGGTGCTCTCCCAGCTTTCGCTGTGACTGTGCTGCGCGTTCCGCGCAGGCCTGGCGGTTTCTTTACAATTCGGTCAGTGTGGTTTCCGGCGCATGCCTAGACACTGGTTTAGTGGCTCAGGATGATTTGCTTGTGTTGCCATGTGTGTATCTTTGTAGCGAGATTACCCTGTTTGACAGCCTTTATAAATCGGCGTGGTTTCGGAGAATAAACAGTTGGAAGTTGGCGCCCATGTGTGTCCGTTTCTTCACTTTGTCCCCATATTCTTTGCGCCGTGAATGTTTTTTCCTGAAGAATGAACATATTAGTTCCCTGTTTGTATAAAAGTGCTTCAAAGTTCCGTGCCTATACTGTACAAATACGATGAAAAAAAAAAAAAAAAGCTAGATAGCCGAGGGGTTACGATACTCGCCTTCAGATCGTGGATAGGCGGTGTCGAATCTCGCCTCGCCGAAAACTTTTGCAGCCAAGAATTTATCTCTTTCTGTATATCCCTTCCGCTCGCTCTCTCTGTACTCGTTCTCTCGCCCATCAGAGTTATTGCATCCCGCACCTGAGAAATCAGCGCCCCTGCTCTGGGAGAGAAGCAGAAGAGGATGGCGATGACGAGGAGAGTGCGTACCAGTTTATGTTGATGACAATTGTCTTTCTACGACATACGGAAATCTCTAGCATAACCTAATAAGCCCTTTCTTTTCACTTTATAGCACTTACCAATAAGCTGCCTAAGCTTGTCAATAGATACCGTTAACTGAAACATTAGAGTGTAGAAAATCAACGGTTCCTCCCGAACGTGGTCAGTCTCGGCGTTTTTCGCTTCCCTGCGCCGCCGGCGGGCGCTTTGATGTAACAGCCAGGATGCATCGTAGTCACGTGATTGGCGAGCGCTACATTTTCGCGCCTCTGTTCTGCATGATGTGCTGCGTGCGTGCGCCTGTTGAATGACATGGAACGTTTACAGAAGGAACGCCGTTCCCTCTACCGTTCCTGCTTAAACGTAACGAGTTACCGTTACAGTTCCACCGATCCTCAATGGAACGGTGGCGTTCCTCCGTTCCTGCCCAAAGGAACTAGTTCCAGGAACGTCGTTCCTTGGAACGCCGTTCCGTACAACACTGCTCTGGTATACTGCTTTCTCGCAACACTGTGATCTCTGCGCCTGTGTCGACAATCGCGTTTAGCCGTCTCTGCTCGCAATTCAGCTTAACCGCCTGGAGTGTTGAAAGCTCCGGTTCGCCGCCACCGATTGAGACGCGCGCAGTTACTTTCTCGGTACGCTTATCACCCTCGGCGTTGCCTGTGTTCCCGCCCGCGAATGGACAGTGGTCTCCAGGATGCCGCCAGCTGCCGCAACTAGGGCACCCGTGCGAGCGCGGCTGGTTCCTGCCTCCCGTGGCGGGTTTTCCCTTCGCGTACTTTCGCGCCTGTGTCTCCGCACTTTCGGCGCTCTTTCGTTTGTTCTGCATCTCGACGTTTCCTCCCGTCGGTTCTCCCTTGCTTGCAGCTCCAGCTTTTCTGCATGCACTACCTGCCCCGGTAGCTTCCTCGAATGTCTGCAGCAAACGCGCAAGCTCCCCGGCCTTCAGCCAGTCCTCGCCTTCGCGCAATTTAACGTATCTGACCGCTTCTTCAGTTAGACCCGCCTTTATCTGGTCGGCAACGAAAAGCTCGACCAGGCGCTTGAAAGTGGAGACGCCGCGAGCCTCGACGTAGAAGTTCAAATAACTCTTACGCGAGTAACAAATGATTTCCAGGTGGCTTGTCCCGTGGTCTTCGTTTCTTCGTCGTCCTTGTCCTTTTGCGCTGTTACTTTCTTTGATCTAACATGAACCAACTAGCCCTCATCAAGTTGTTATTAATAAATGATTTCCATGTTTCCCGGCGGCGCTTAGTGGTCGTGAGGAATCGCCTTTGGTATTCCGCCGCTGACAGTTTAAGCTCATCTAGCACGACGCCTTTCAGAATGTCGAAATCCCGATGTTGCTCGGGTGTAAGCCGCGTAGAGAGGTATGGCACACGCTCAGCGACCAAAGGAAAATTAATGAGACTCCAGAAGTCCCTCGGCACGCTGTACACCTCTAACGAGCTCTCCACCGACTCGAACCACACGGGAACTTCCCCGTCATCCGGAAATTTTGGAAACGCACCTGACAGCATTTGTGCATAGTGCCTCAAAAGTTTCATTTGCCCGCTCTGGGACGTCGTATCACTCCCGATACCTTGCGTCCGCGGTGGGCTGTCCCTTTGAAGCTGGGCGATCTGCAATTTTATCTCCAAAGACCGCCGCTCTTCTTCGGCGAGCTTAAGCCTGTACTGCGCCATTTCCTTCTCAGAAATGGAGGGGCCGGGCGTGCCATGGTTCTGGTCAACCCCACCATCCCCGCTCTCGCTCCCCATCATGCTAGCGCGGCGCTTGTCGGGCTTTAAGTGCCCGAACCTAGTGAGCATATGAGCGGGCCAGCCCAAACAACACAGAGGTCATCAGGAATGTGACAGGAAAGGCTCACCTGTGCACTTTGCTGGGGGTGATGTTCGCGACTATGCCGGACTCTCTCCGCCGGTGCTCTCGACGCTGGGGTCTGTCTTCCTGGCTGGAATCTAGTCGGCGTCGCGTCGTTGCTTGATGCTCGGTTGTCCCCCGGAAAGCCTCTCGCGGCGGTCCTGGCGAGGACGGCTGCTGGTCGATCGCTCGATGTCTGCCGGGTCCTCCCGGAGCTCACGACGCGCTGCAGGCGAGGTTAGGCTTCGGCTGCTGCTACTCCAGATCTTGCAGCTCCTTTGTTGTCGTCCTTAGGTCACCTTGTTCCAAGGCCTCGTCCAGTGGTCGTTCAGGGTGCGGCGATCCTGTGCGACTGCGCCAGTAAATTTTCGTCCGAACTTGCGATTGCGTTCGGTCAGGTTCTTTGGGAGCGAAGCAAGGCCGGGCCCGCGCTTCGCGATGGAGATCGCCGCCGTCTTCGTGACTTTGCCTCGGAAGAAGACGCCTTCACCGCTGCACGTTTTAAAACAAGCTTTATGTACAAAACTATGTACAGGAATATGACAAAAAAGTAAAAGGGAAAACGTCCCTCAGTGGGGCCGTAAGCTGCAGTGCCGGTGTCTAGCCGGCAAGCCTTCCAGTAGCAAAAAGACGTCGCGGTCTCTTGGGCCGCTCCTTTTATCCCCCTGTTTCCCCCTCCCCCCATCACTCCGCGTTGCCTGCGGTCATCGGCACCGGCCAGGAATGGGCAGGCAACAGGAGGAGCAGAAGGGTTGGGCAGGTAATCCCAAGCAAGGCGCAGATGGGTGATATATATATATATATATATATATATGTATATATATATATATATATATAAGTGGCTATTTATTAGAGGAAAGGAAATCGAAGACGCTTCTTTCTGTCTCCCTTTCGGGGACACGGCTAAGCGCCTTGCGGGGAGGGGGAAGGGGAATAAAAGGGATAGAGGAAGAGAGAGTGAGGAGGAGAGGAGATAGGGTAGTAGGAGAGGAGGTCATTCACCCTGGCACGGGCAGGAGGCCGACGCATCCCGATTAAATAAGATGGAGATTAGCGGGTCGCGCAAACTCCAGGAAAGCCCGCAGGGCTGGCAGTGGTGACCGCGCAGGGAAGAGAATGTCCTCCACGGATGTCGCTGGAAGCCCGAGCTATTGGAATCGGCTCACCAGTCTGCGTCGCTCGGCGGCTAACGCCGGGCAAGAGCAGATGATGTGCTCTAGTGTTTCGGCATCACCGGATCTGCGGTACGCAGCTGATGAGCAGCGTCCCGTGGAGTGCATTCGTGCCGCGCGCCAGGCATTACCAGTCCGCAGACGGAGAAGGAACAACCGCTCGTTCCTCTCCAGGCCAGACTCCGGGAGAGGTGGTGGTGGCTTGCCGCTGGCCACCCGCTTGTCCGTGTGGATGGTGAGGAGCAGCTGCCGCAGGTGCTGCCGAGAGAAGTCTGCTGCCGCCACTGCTGAGGTCACCGGGGTGTCGCCGTGGTGTGCTGCCCTGGCAGCGACATCTGCCTCCTCGTTTCCAGCTATCCCAACGTGGGAGGGAAGCCAGCGGAGAGACAGACGCACGCCGCTAGCTCGTATAGCAGTGAGCTTGGCGTGCAACAAAGCCATGGTGACTCCGGCTTGATCAGGCTGCAGCAACGCTTGGAGGGCTACCGGGAGTCAGTGATGATCGCCACGGGCGTTCCAGGCGGGTTGGCAGCTAGGTGGTCGGCTGCCAGATGGAGACCAGCCAGTTCCGCCGCAGTGGAGCTGGAATGGAAGGGGAGCCGGCACCGGAGGGTTGTTCCAGTCGCTGGGATGACGCAGGCAGCTGCAGCCCAGCGGACGCTGTTCAGGACCGACCCATCCTTGAACAGCAGATGTCCCCGTAGACGCTCGTGGATTTTCTCCATGGCTGCCTGCTGGAGTTCACACGCTGGTGTCCGCCTTTTGCTGAGCTTGTCTAGCTCCAACTGCACGTCAAGGGGCTGCTGGAGAGGTGAAAGGGGCTGCACAAAGATGGGGGGCTGAGGTACCATCTCCTCGTACAGCGCGCAGATCCGTCCCATGCGTGAGGCAGGCCGGCTCCGGAGTCTTTGAAGGACGGCGGAGCCCCCAGGTGCTCGGTGGAGACGGTCTACATGATGTAGGGACTGTCGAAGCATGGTGAGTGACAGCGGCCAGCTACCAGTCTCAGCCAGCGACGCAGCCACCGGTGATTGGCGTGGGAGTCCGAAAAAGTGCCGGATTGCCTTGCGGTGCTGTAGCTCCAGCTGCTCTCTACGGCATGGCGCCAGCTGAACCAGGGGCAGCGCATATGTCTGCACCGCTGTTGCCGCTCCGTGGTACAGTCGCAGGGCCAGTCGTGGTGTGCAGCCTCGGCCACGGCAGAACAGCTTATCAACAGCCTTCTGGACTCTCACGGCCTTGGTGGTAGCAGCTCTCGTAGCCGGCAGCCATGTGAGGCGATGATCAATCTTCAGCCCCAGATACGTCACCTCCTTGTTCCACGGTATCCGCCGGCCCTCGAGCACCAGCCTTTTGACGCGTTGCCTGGCTGCAGTCCTTGGATGTACCAGCAGAGCCTGGGTCTTCGTTGGCGACAGGGAGAGCCCAATAGCCTTGAAGAAGGAGGCCGCCGCGTTCAGGGAGCGTTGAAGAGACGTCCTGATGGCGGTGAAGTTCCGTCTGGGTCCCCTCACCCACAGTGCCACGTCGTCCGCATACAACGAGCACTGTGGGGGGGAAGCGCTTATCCACCGGTAGCGTAGATGGTAGTGCCGCCATCACCAGGTTGAATAAGAAGGGACTCAGCACGGAACCTTGTGGCACACCCGCTGTCACTGCCCTGGGGTCGCTACTGGCCCGTCCGACACGCACCCTGAAGGTCCGCTGGGACAGGAAGGCGCTAACAAAGGCTCTGAGGTGGCCCGTGATGCCAAGAGCGTCCAGAGCACTCTCAATGGCCCCATGGGGCAGTCCATCAAATGCACTCTGTACGTCGAGCAGGACGAGGAGCGCCACCTCTCCTTTACTCCTGGCATTCTCGAGGGTGGAGACGACATCCGCAATAGAGTCCGCTGGGCAGTGGTGGCGGCGGAATCCCGTCTGCTGCTCCGGTAGAAAGTCCTCTGCCCCTGTGATCCAGCTTAGGCGAGCCAGCGCGATGGCCTCCATGAGCTTGCAGGCGGCAGAGGTGAGCGAGACGGGCCTGTAGGACGTGATGGCCGTTCCTGGTTTACCGGTCTTCCGGACAGGAACCACCGCCGCTGTCAGCCAGGCCTCCGGTAGGGCGCCGCTCCTCCACACCTCGTTGAAGGTATCCAGCAGCCGTTGTTGTCCGGACTCGTCCAGGTTGCGTACCATCTGGTAAGTGATGCCGTCAGCGCCGGGAGAGCTGTGCCGCTTGGTCTTTGCCAGCACAGCGTTTAGCTCATGTGCGAGAATAGGCTCCTCGCACAGCGCTCTGATCTGACCAGCTGTCCAGGCAGGGTGGTGTCCTAGCGGTGGTTTGGGCAAGCGTGGGTGGATGACCGCATCAGGTGGAGTCACAGGAGTAGTGGCAAAGCGGTCGGCCAGACGTTCTGCCAGTGCCTCTTCGCTGATGCCCAGGTAGATAGCCACAGCAAGTACTGGTTGCTGCACAGCTGGCCCCGAGGATGAGACACCGCAGCAGCCTCCAAGCCCTCGAGCCGCCTTTCACTTCGTTGAGAGAGTGGCAGATGCCCTGCCAGCTCTGCCGTGTGTGACGATTAGCGTGTCGCCGGCAAACCGCATTGACTCGGTTGAACAGCCTGCGTTTTTCAGGGCAACTGCTTTTGAGAAAATGTCTCTCAACTCTTCCTCTGGCGGCTCTCAACTGTAGCTGGTGGATGTCAGGAACTGGGCGGCTCACTGGCTCCCTGGTCCCGGATTGTTGCCGCTTCCGCTGCCTGTGCAACCAGTCCCAGGAAGTCCCGCTCCTCCGAGGCCATGCTGAGCTGCTGCCGGAAGGCTCGCCAGTCGACAATGGTGCACAATCTGGTCCTAGGAGTCTTTCCACCCGCCGGGGTGATGGTAATGGGCAAGTGGTCCGAGCCCCAGGAGTCGGGCTCTGTTGCCCAGTCGTAGCTCGCGCCGCGGGTGGCCAGGCTGACGTCGATGGCAGTGCGCGAGACTCGGCCTGCTCTGCGGACGAAGGTGAAAGACCCAGTGTTCAGGACCTGCAGATCCAATTGATGGATGACATCCACGAGGTCCTTCCCTCGTTGTGAGCAGTTGCGACTCCCCCCACGTCGTATGGTGAGCGTTCATATCACCGCACAGGAGGAAATTGCTGCCGAGTCGTGCTGTCAGTCTTACTAGGTCGTTGGAGTCCCACCGTTGTGCGGGACGGACATACACCGAAGCC
>JALIZH010030950.1:0-18362 GCA_030522465.1 Rhipicephalus appendiculatus | reverse complement strand
ACGCTCTTGTTTTCCTAATGGAGCGCCTGTCTATACATAAACCTGTGAAATAATTATCAAGAAAATTTCAGAAGATCAAATGATGTTTAAAAACTTCCGGACGGACGTTTCAGTGTGCGTTATGCCTTCGTACGCGTTAACTTGGGGAACTGACGTTTCGTACAGAGTACAATTAGGCGAGAGCAGCCGCTCATTACGCATTCGTACCCGCACGGCGACGCATAAAGGAAGGAAGCAAACAGAAAGGGAGAAGGCAGGGAGGTTAAACAGAAAGACTTCAGGTTGGCTGCCCTACACTAGGGGATTAGGGAAGGGGAATAGAAAGATGAGAGAGAGGAGGGAAGAGAAGGAAAAGAGAAAGAGGCAGTGAAATTCAGTGCAGCCTGTGGAACTGCACCGCAAGTTAGAGGCGTTCACACAAGCCCGTCGTCCTCAAAAAGCACAAGAGGGCTTTCACTGCCTTGTGGGCTGTCGAGAGATGTGGACGGTGCTGTAATAGCACCTGCACAGAAAGTGGTCGATCATCCAGTCGCCGCAATGCGTTGGCAAGTACTTGTCTCTCTGAGGCAAAACGAGGACAGTGGCACAGCAGGTGTTCGATATTTTCGTCGGTGCCGCAAGACGTATACAGGAATGTCAAATCATCTTTGGTGTAAAACATCCTACCTTGATCAAATAAGCACGTGGAAACCGTTGTTCAGAGCAGGGCACACAGGAAATAGGGGCATATTCATACGCATGTCTTGAAAAGTTCAAGAATAACGAAGCTAATAACCATGTTGCTCCGAGTTCTCAAGAGAAAGAAACATTAACTTCCGCGTCAGTGTTCCTGTAGGATTCAGTGCGGCCGACAAAGACCACGGAAGAGTCTTTTGTTTCGTGAAATTCTATTTTCAGCGCCCCAGTGGGAGCTCAGCAAATTTTTCTTACTACAACGGTGCATCATTGAGCATCACTTTTCAATTGGTACGAGCGCTTTGCGTTCATATACGGAGGTGATCTTGCATGCAAAATAACATAAATTAGGTGTGTTCGAATAGTCTTGCTTTTTTACTTGTGCACTGCTGCTAGAAACCTCATTACCGCTTTCCCTTGGTGCGTGGAAAAGTTGAGGCATAGCAGGAAAACGCACACGTTCAAAACTCACATTCCAAATGACTGTCATTTGGAGCTCGTTTTTGCAGCGCCTTTGGTGGAACTGGTGATGTTGATGCCATTCTTAAAACTAAAAGGTACATTAGAATTTTGTGTACAATTTAAAACTCAACACCATACCGAGTCCTGCAACAATCCTAAGAAACACCCTATTATACCGCGTCATGCTCACGGTGTAACTCTGCACCTTCTCTTTCCTTATCGCGCTTTCTTGCTTCGTGGGTATCCTAGACACCACAAGAAGGCATTTACGGCGCCATTTAGGTGAGCGCTCGGGATCACTGAAGGGTTCAATGAAGCCTTGCTTATGTTTTAGAAATAACCATTAGATTCATTATAACTCTTCATTTGCACGAAGTATACGCCCTAATTTAATGGAATCCGTTGCTGGGCTAGTTTGTCCATAATCTTGAATACTGGAAAAGCGCGAATTCGAATATAACAGGGAGGAAACACAGATCCTGTGCATCTGTGTTCTTTTTATGTCATGTTCGAATGCGCGCTATGCAGTATTGGGGATTACGCGCTAATGTAGCTTAACGAGATTAGTCTGATTGTTCCCTACGTCAACTGACACACGCACGTATGCCAAACGCGTGAAACCCGCCGAAGTATGCGTTCGCATTCAATGCTAACATCATTTTGAACAACAGCCGCAGAAGACCTCTCTAACTAGCATACGACCTCGCAGCGCTGAACGACAATCCACCGAGACTTGCCTCCATAACTTGAATACGTGTCAGTTCGTCTTTCATCCGCGTGGATACCAGAAGCTGAAGCGGCGCGTGTGTGCTACATGTAGCTTAGTGCGGCACTGACGAACGCATGTTGTTTCCGCACTTGAAGGACCAAGATCCCTGCTTGTAGTAACTGTGGATGATAGGGAACTGCTACATGTTTCATCTGTGAAAATGTAATTGGAGAGGAACCCTCGATACATAGGCCGGTCACAGTCATGACGCACCAAAGAAAGAGCGCACATTTGGCCTTTCTGCGTTAACGAAAATGCACTTTGGAGGTGTTCATCCTCTTGGCAAGCAAACCCTGCCTACGCGATACACTGTAGACGAAAAGTGGACTCGCATGGCGTTACATTATGCAGACTTTTTTTTTAGGGGCGAAGCTCCTTATGACATCACCTGGGCGGTTCTCGGTTGTCGATGCATCCTGAGTAGCCAGTAGCGTCTCCCTTAGTATACAATAGATGGCGCTGTCCCATAGAGATGCATGCAAACTGCAGTTGGGTGACGATATACTAGATGGCGTCAGTGGTTTTTCGTATACGTTGATGATTAAAGATGATAGATGGCGCTGTTATAATAAGACAATGCGCTGTGACAGTACGGGATATGTATCGCCCTCTCCTCTCCTACGCTTCCCCCCTCTTTCTCCTCTCCTACGGTCCCCCCCCCCCTATCTGGCCTCGCGGCGCCGACGCAGGCAGCGTCGCGAGGCAGCGTCGCGGCAGCGTCTTGATTGAAAAAACCGACTGCTCGCGCTGCACAACCGTTCACTGACCACCGCGTATATATAGGCACTGGATTTCGACCTCCAAGGTAGTGCCTGTGTGAGATGTCTCCTGTGCGTGATTAAACAATAAAAAAAAATTCACAGCGTACATGTAAAATTAAAGTGAGCTGCAAGTCGCCATGACTCGCATCGACCCTTTAGTATAAACACGCCCGATCTCACGTCGTTGAAGATGTACTGCGCAGAATTCGCGGAAGATTCACGGTTTACCGATGAACCTCCGCAGCTTCGCCCACTCATCATCATTCACTCCGTGGATATGCTGTGATTTTTTAGGAGCGAAGCACCTTAGGGTCTCAGCGTGTCGGCGTGTATCGTCGTCTGCTGCTACTGTCGTGAGAGTCGATTTGCTTGAGCGCAAGAGAGAGGCCGCCTTCTCTCGCCAAGAGACAATTCGCTTTGTCTTGCCAAGAGAAAGGTCGCTCTCTTGCCCCCGCCTTAGCGCTCGCGACGTGGCGAGAGAGAGCGAACGGCGCGCGTTGACTATGAAAATGCTCCCTCGCGCGCGAGAGACAACACGCTGCACTGCACAACCGTTCAGCGGCCACCCCGTATATATAGGCACTGGATCTTGACCTGTCATGTAGTGCCGGTGGGAGAGTTCTCCTGCGCGTAGATTAACAATAAAGATTGGCAGCGTGCGCGTTAACTAGAAGCGGTCTGCATCCATCGCCCCTCCCCAGGTTTCACATTAGTGGAGCTTAAATGCCCTTCCCTACATGCTTCGCCCCTCCCCAGTTTTATTGCTCGCGTCCGGCTCGCGCGGCGGGCAGACTCGGCGCAGTGGCTGCGCGGAATTTCTCCGTCGCTGCGACAGCGTGCGATAAGCCAGGCACGGAGGATTTTAGATGCGAAGCATCTTATGCTCGGGGGCTATGTCCGTCCCTCCCTCCCGCGTCCCGCCACTTTCACGAAGTAGGGAAGCACCCATTATACGAACCAGAACACTGTTGTAATATGAAGGCCGTCAACCACCACCACTATAGTCACTATAGAGTCATGGCCGATAGCATAGAGGGGCAGCTTAGTAATGGCTAGGCAGGTGGTGTCTGTCGCCCAGGTTGGCTCCATTCCTTGATCTTGCTTGGATGTGCTTGCGGGGGGCTTAGTCCATCCCTCCTTCCCGCGTCCTACACCCCTCCAGAACATGCGCGTCCCCTCCACCTGTCTCTCCTCTCCAACGCTCACCCCCTTTCTCTCCTCTAGCAATCCTCTACTGTACGGAGCGGCGCCCGCGTCCTACACCCCTCCAGAGCATGCGTGTCCGCTCCCCCCTCTCCAACGCTCACCCCCTTTCTCTCCTCAAGGATCCTCTACTGTACGGCGCTGCGCGCGCGTCCCCTCTCTCTCCTCTCCTACGCTCACCCCCTCTCTCCCCTCTAGGAATCCTCTACGGAGCCATATAAGAACCCCTATCCCTCCACTACCCCGACCATAAAGCCGTTATAAAGAAGGGGGACCGGAAGCCACGTCTCGCTACCATTTACGAATAAATAAAATTTCTTGTATATATACACACAGTGTTTGTCACGTCTTTGATGATGTACTGGCCGAAAATTCACGGAAGATTCACGGTTTACCGATGAACCTCCAGAGCTTCGCCCACTCATCATCATTCACTCCGTGGATATGCTGTCATTTTTTTGTTTTTCATCACGTGACCACCGTTAAGTCGCGGACCTCAATGACGCGGTGCGTAGATTCTCCGGCTCAAAATTTCATTCGGTGTTCCGCACTCTCTCGCTAGCCGTTTCGGTCACACTCTGAAAAGTGAAGCGTTACGTAGAGTAGCGTTAATTACGCACGAAACCGTGGTTAGGACAATGTGCAGGCGCTGTCGGTGCTTTAGAAACTTGCTGCGACTCTTCTCCCAGCGGGATTATGTCAAAGTGCGGAAACGTAGATTGCGAAGAACGTAAGTCGTGTTGTTGAGTGAGCTGCTTTTCCGCAACCATAGCAACCAGGTTACCGCACCTGAGCGTTAACTACGTGGAAACAGTTAGGCTGTCGCAAAATTGCAATAAAAATAAGCCTGTAGCGGGGATTACAGTATGAAGACAACCGCCAGGCGGCTCTTCCACAGGGCTTGTCCTGGCGCAAGCTACACCGTAATTACTAGAGGAGGAGGAGGAATAAACGTTTATTGCACGAAACGGTATCGCGGTGCAAACCCCGCGTCTACCCTAGGTGGGAGGTCTCCTCATTCCAGGAACCCTCTGGCTTTCGCTGCCTCCTTGGCCCTGGCGACGAGACGTCGTTGTTCGTCCAGGTCCTCCGAGGCGAGCTTGGCCTCCCACGTTTCGATGAGGTGTTCGTTTGCTTGATGGCCGGATTTTTAGGCACTAAAAATCGTGTTTTAGGCGCCAAAAATAGGCAGGAAAAACACAGTTTTAGGCCCCCAAAATCGTAAATATAGGCACAATAAATTTTTACAAAAACTCAAATTTTCGAATAAGGACGTGCGCGACCTGGTCTACGACAGGAAAGCAAACAAATGTTATATTTTATGATTGTACAAAGGCGTTATTGATTTAACATAGCCATGCAATGGTCCCTTTTCGGGCACGGTTTCCAGAACACGGTCTCTCCTTTTATTGTTCGGAATGGTAAGTTAAGTGTCCACCATCGAATAAACACGCTCCTGGGCAGCACAGGATTCAATAGCCAGACCGCTAAAAGGCCAGAAGGGTCTGTTAGCCTTGTATTGGCCGGGTCTAATAGCGCAGAGTCAATTTCTCCTCTTTGTGTGAACACCATAAAAGGCCCCTTACCAGGTTTGAGCGTTTCGAGCTAGAAGTGTAATGCATGCAGTGCGCTAACGATCACGTCTGCCAAGATTTGCAACACTACGCTCCCCGGAAGGAGGTGAAATGTCAGACTGAATGCCTCGTGCCCTCTATCTCATGGGCGCGCGCACCAATGTGGGGGAGGTGAAGTTCAACAAGGAATGGTCCTGTATATGTCACAGTAGTACATGAAACTGCGAGAATTATTCGAGGCTACATGTGTAATTTGTGCAATCCGTTGCTTGAATAGAAGAATGAAAGTTAATAGCAATATTAAAACATACAAACGGAATGTGTGCGCTTTTTTTCTTTAGATTTTTCTTCGAATCGAGAGCGAGGCGAGACTTAGATGCCTATATTTCTTTTGTGTTCGTGTCGCCGTTCCCGCGTCGTGCGGGCGCCAGCCCTGACCACGCTTAGCATGTTTTTGGTGCATCGTCCCTTACAGCAGTTCCAGCTGTGCGAAGCGCTGTGTCGTGGTAAGGATACATGATCCATGCCAGCCTCTCCAAACGCATAGACGGATCCATCCCACCGAAACAGGCAGTACACTATAGAGCGAACGCCGAAACGATACAACACCGCTTGTGCGCACGACCTGGCTTGGGCATGTCATGTGCACATAGTGTAATCTTGCGTGCGCATGGCGTGTTGATGCGTCAACGTCGTGTGATTTTCCGGCTCCGAGTTTCTCTGATACCGAAGAGGGCAGGGAAGGAATTTGGCTTGCGAGTGGCAAAGGTTTCAAGCTCACCTACCGGCATCATGCTTTCGCGGATCGTAATGAACCAATTAAAAATTTTTGTGGTACATAGCTCGTCATTGGGCACGCGAACACTTCCAGTATCTGACTAAAATTTTTCATGTGACCTGGTGAAGCGCCCTTTAAGAGTAAATTACAAACGAAACAAAAGCCATGTGCACATCTGATTTTTTTTACCTACTTTCTATTTTCCCCTGACGGCACTCCATGGTTTCGCATTCGCTCTCCATATTCCTGCTGCTGCGCGCAGGCACCTCCTGTTTTATGCCCCCCCCACGGCGCCCAAGTCTTCAAGGAGGTGCTTCAATTACATGGGAACACTGGACTGGAAAACCGGCGGTAAAAGCCGCCCGCCACGTCCTCGGCCATTGACGCCGGTTTCCTCTTCTTCCCCTCTCCTCTTCCCGCCTTTATTTTCCTCTCCCCATTCCACTGTACACGCTGGGACGTGCTTCGATTTAGGGTTGCACAAAATAGCGTCTTTTCCTCTCCCCTGCTCCAACCGCTCGCGCCATGTCAGTGCGGCGGGGTAAAGTGGCCGGCGCGTCCCATTTCACTGCTGCTAGCGGTTTCTTACCGGAAGTTTGTTGAACTAGAAAACTAGGTTGTGTGCACCCCATAGAGTTCCGAAACGTCAATTTTACCCGGTAACATTAATTACGGTCTCAAACTGTACTCGAAAGCAAAATTTGAGGCTAAATAGCGTTCATATAGGCACCAATTTTGAAAATAGGCATTTATGGGCACTTATAGACATTTAGGCACAAACCCCAAAAATAGGCATTTATAGGCACTATAAAAACACTATAAAAGCCCTCCTTTACCCCTAATTCATGCTCATATATCAAAGTGGCGCGATAGGAACGCAAGGAAAAAAATAGGCATTTGCCTATAATCCGGTCTCTAGTAATTACTTCGGTGAAGTTTCGTGCGCGCTGGCATTCGGGAACTCAGTCGCATACTTTCGTCAGACTGGTTACCTGAACTACTGTCGTTCTAACACGCCTTTCGGTTAATGGTGTGAGCTTCACTCACATACCGTAACCTGAATTCGGGGTCTTCGTTAAATATCTATTTTGTTTTCATGTTCATCGTATCATCTTGTTTATAGTCTTACTACCACGTTCCTCATCGCTTTAAAGATTACGCCTCCTAAGAAAGCAATTTCCACACCTTCGATCTAAATAAATGTCATCAACAATGGTCAAGCTCATGGTACGTGCATTTCCTTGAAAAAAAAAAACAGTGGAGCTAAAAGAAAGAAACACTAAGTATTGGCCTCGAGGGCCACCACTGGAAACGCCGGCGCCACCGTTGCCGTGACGTGCTTGGCAGGATCACGTGGTCTCGGCAGCCGCGTCGGCTGCTTGCGGAGCGCTGTCGCGTGCTTTGTAAATGAGTTTCAAACTCCACCTGCGCTGCGGTTGGTACGAATACGGAGGTTTTCTCGCATTTTGAACCCAACCGAACCCATTGTAACAGGAATGGCTGCCTCCGAAAGCGATGAACATGCTGCTCTTACGGCTCGGTGCCGTAGTGCCGGACGTGCGCAACGAAGTCCGGTATAAGCCTGCACCGGTGCCCGTGGGTCAAGAAACTGCGTGAACAGGGGGGTTGTGGCACTAAGAACCGGCAAGCAGCGATCGGCTACGAGTCATGTGTACAACAAGCACTGCCGCGACGACTATTTTCGCTACTGCGTCGGGGCTGTGATGTTGAGTAGCAGCAAGTGCGCACTGCGACGATCGTCCGCACGCGCTTCCCGCCGGCTAATGGTGCTTATCTACCGCAGGATGGAAAAGGCGCTGCCTTTTGCATCCTGCAATACCATCTCGGAACATTCCTGTGCGACCTCTTGATCGTCGGCCCCGTGCTCAGGGTCCACAATATGGGCTGCAGATACTTGAGTGATTATTTAGATACGTTGGATTTAAAAACTCGCAAGGTTCCTTCTGCATTCCCCTCAGATGACCGGAAGGCGAAAGCCACCTTCTCCTTCTTGTCAGTCGATGTATTGATTTTGCTCGCCCCGCTCCAAAAAACTTTGTGCTCCAAACGAGGTTTTGCACTGCCTCCGTGATTGGCCCACCGATCATGGAGGCTGTGCAAAGCGACCATGTCGTGTGAACACGTCATCATGTGACATCACGTTATGTGGTGTCACGGCGACGTCATGATGTCTTCACAAATTCGGGCAATTTGTGACGTCATGATGACGACATATGGTGACGTCATCACGTCATGGTGACTTTTTTGCATTAATCGTGCCGACGCCGACGGTCAACCTTCGCTTTTGATGAGGCATCGAAGGCTTTCACCTTCATAACCTATACGCGACGTTTGCTGGTGGATGTACATAGCGAGCGAGTCAAATGCTGCGGCTGATGTGTGCTGCATTCATGTTAGCAATAACATTCTTTCAGTCAATCGTGCATTCTCATGACGCAAACGCTACGTGCTAAAAAGCCCAAATTTACGTGTGCCACTCTCAAACTCAAGTTGGGCCTATCCAACCCCATGCATTTTTGGAGCCTTATTTATTTATGCGGAAAAGATGCCGCGCTGTTGGCGCTAGACTCGACATACTTCCCTAATTGCTGGGCAACTCGCCAAATAATGATGGGCATTAAAATTTTGCATTTCACTCTTTACGTGTTGTTGTTACCCTGCTTTGCAGCTGCAGGTTGCTGCAATAACTCCTCTTTCTTTCACCGCTGTTTCAAGTTCAGGTCGGTCCTTGTTGACATCGACGTTTGCAGAACAAGTGCGGTGAACGTCACTGTATTTTCATTCGTTTCCTTGGCGTTGTATCCTACTACATGGCCTCGTAGACCGCTTCTCCTTCCATCAACAATCTCGAAGTGGTGGAGCTTTGGTCTATGAATTTGTTTATGTCAGAGAGCGGCAAGTTCAGTGGAATGCAAAGGGACCGATAATTAAGCAACATATTAAAAAAAGGCATCGGATTTTCTCACGCTTTTCGTGTCCACCAAACGAAACAAACACACTGAAATAACAGGAGCAGCGGCAATTTCTCGCTTAGAGGACTGATCTATATGCAGTGCGAGGCAACATGTCAAATGGAATTGAAACATACATTAATTTTGACTGAAAAAAAAAAGACGTTGAATCGTCGGGACGGGACATCACAAGTTGCCATAGGCGCGCCGAAGTCGTATAGCTGTAACAAAAAAAATTTGGAACTGCTCTGATAGCGTCCGCGCAACAATGGTTTTTGTGTACTCACAAATTCTCATATTTTGCGGCCTAAAGTTCATGGCACTGCGCCAAAACACGCTCGTAGCGAAAGGGAAACCATCAGTACGAACATACACGCAGACGCTCATACATGCAAAAGCTCCGTCGGTCGCCGCGAACCTGTGCGATCACTGCTTCGATGCTTCTTTCTGTTATGCTCCATTTAGGCATACAGGCGTCTACTCTAACAAAATATTTCACAAAGTTTGTACTCAGCGACTGACTACATTTCACGCAAGAAGCCGGTTCAGGGGTCTCCATTGCTGTGACCGCGTGAAGTGGGCGCTCCATTTTCTGCGAAGAGACAGCGACTGTAAACTAGGTTGTGCTTTCTTTTCGTTAAAAATTATTATTTCAACAGTAAAGAACATATTTCGTTTCGAAAGTACGCACAGAAATGTCCTGGAGCGCTTCCGCGAGGTGTTTTGTAGAGCGCCGACAGCAAATCTTATGGGGAGCGAGCGGCGGTATCCTGCCTAGCACGCAATCGAGGCGCGCCCGATAGAGGGCGACTCCGTAACTCCTCGAGGCCAATATAGGAATAACATTAGGGTGATCCCAGGTACAACCATCTAGGCGTCTTCCAAATTCTTTTTCTCTTCTCTTTCTTTTTTTAGCAGTGATGCTATTTAATATAGCGGTAACTTGTGCTCCGTCGTCCAAAACTTCTGAGGTGGGCATGCGCCACAGCAATTGGGCAAGCCCCACCACCGAGTAAAGCAAGTGCGAGCGTCAAACGAAAACTCTGCTCGGCGAAATGGAGCCCGTGAAACACGTGAAAGTGAGAGAGAGAGAGAGAGAAGAAAAAGTATAGAAATAAAGAAAGCGAAAATAGAGAGGTATACAGGGAATGAAGACATACAAAAGATAGAACGATAGAGAAAGAGAGCGATAGAACAAATAGAGAGCAAGACAGCAAGCCAAAGAGAGAAATAGACAGAAACAAACAAAAAAAAAAACAGAGGAAGAAGCAGAGACATAGAGATAGAAGGAAAAAGCGATAAATAGAGAGAGAGGGAGAGCAATAAAGGAAAGACATAGAAACAAAAATAGACAGAGCTAGATGGAGAAAGAAATAGATGGAGTAAATAGTAAAAAAAATAGAAATAAATATAGCAAAAAAAGAAGAAATACAAGGAACAGACAGAAAGAGAAGGACGAAAGAGAAAAATAAAGAAAGAACACTCCGTACAAATGGTTAACCAGCGAAGCTGAAATGTGCAGCCCCGGTGTTTAGCAGTGGGTTCAACCCGACGCTGCACTGAAGCCTTCCACAATTATCGTTGCCAGGTTGTGGTCGAACCACAGGCGGTCACAGACGTCGCAGCCGAAGCCAAAGTGCCGCTGGAGAAACTCTCGCCCAAAGCGGGCGGTGGCCCCGGCGAACGCGCTCCCGCAATCATCACGTCGACGCTGTTCTTCCCGCAACGCCGCTTCATCGGCGCGCCGTTGCTGCAAGCGTTTGACCCTGCAAGCGTCGTACCCAAGCTCGCGCGAGCTTGGGTACGACGCTCAGAATGACGTAACTGATAGCACAGCCAATGGAGACCGCCCGTGACACAGATGCCGAGCGGTTTTTCGTTTCTCCTAGCCATATACAGCTTTCGCTGTAAAACAAAGAAGGGCACCGAGCTGCCTTCTTCCTTGAGTCTTGGCGCCACTAGTCCGAAGCTGCCATTATTTTTTAATCATCTTTACTTTCTTTCTTATTCCTTTTATTGCGATAGCAATTATATGGACACTCTCGGCTGATTTTTGCCGTCGCGGTCATGCCCCGGATATGTACAGTCGCGCTCAGTATGACTTACAACACGGGAGCGCGTGGCCTCACGAGTTCAAAGATAGCGCATGGCTTCCACTAGCCCTTATTTTTACATTACTAAGCGCGTTCCTCTCACTTGGGTATGATCCCGAATAAGAAAATAATATTTAGTTGTTGAACTAAAGAACCGCCACGCCTGCTGGGAACGCACAGCACAGTCACAGCGAAAGCTGAAATAGTGGCCTTTCTAGAGCGTTTTTTGAACACTCTTAGGGTAACCAGTACAAGCACACTTGCATGGTACCCACTGCACCATTAATCATCATAATTTTTGTGTAGCGGGGAAGCGTCCACTATGCCATTATTCGTCATTCTTCGGAAACGCGCAGTACCCGCTGCACACTTGTAAGGCATTGTGAGCGCTTTGTTGATGCCGTGGCTGAAGACGATGAAGAAGTATGCCAGAGGCTTTTGTAATGGGTTGGAGCATTGTACGACCCACTCGTTACGCAATTCACATTGTGTGACGCGCAGTTGTTACTTTAGTGTTCTAAAACGCTTTACAACACATGTTAACGCGATTCCTTACCCGACATGAAGCTTGCACAGGGTCAGTTTGCAACGCAGCTTCAAGCAGAAAAAACCGCTTCTTGTACCTACGCGATGTCGAGGACCCTTTTTTGCGTACAGTTTGCCAAGTGCGCTTGGCTAGTGCTTTGCCCGAGTTTGTCGTGTCTTCCGTCAGATTGGAAGGCCGAACACAAGGCTACTTTAAAGAGATCATCGAGTCACTTCGTTTCTTGAAGGCTCGATTTTCTTTTGAATATTTAGGCACAGTTTCCCGTAAAAAATTATATAAGGACTTATGGGATGCTGTTCTTCCAATTTCACTGTACCGATCTTGTTACTGCGGGGGGAACATGGAGCAAAGTATTAAAGTGCGTTAAAAGCATGCCTGTGCGTCCGGGGATCAAAACATTTTTCTTCAAGCTTCATGCTGGTGTCTTGCCAGTTAAGACATGGTTGTCTGACAAAGGGTTATTCATTCCGTGGGGTGACCACTGCTTTTTATGTCGCAAGCCGGAAACCGCTGAACATGTTTTTCTTGATTGCTGGGACGGGGTGTTTTTCTGGGATGTCCTGCAAAGGACATTAAAGAAAGATTTCCCGCTGGACGCACAGGGAATAAGGTACCTTGCCATTGAAAACGAGGATGGATTTCGGTATGACGTCGTCATGTTATTGGCTCTGCATAGCATTTGGAGGTCACGCATGGCTGTACGTCATGCCGACGTCGATGCTCGACGAGCTATAGAATACTTTCATGAGTCCCTGACTTCGTTTGTAGAATTACAAAAATTGGAAAAGAATGTACCGGATTGGGTACCTCGCATGGAAGCGCTTTTGCACGTGAAACAATTGTAAAAGGTGTGTACGCGCTTATTATTTTTTCAAAACTGAAGTACTGCAATAAAGAAAAAAAACCGGCATAGTTCAGTGGTAGAGTGCTAGGCTGCCACGCAGAGGGCCCGGGTTCGATTCCCATGCTGGCATAGGTGTTTTTCATTTATTAGTTTTTTTCTTATTTCGAGGGATAGTGGTTACAGACACCGGCGGCGGCGGACAACTACGGCGCAAAAACGGCCCTTGTTGTGATCTCATAACAGCTTTCGCTGTAAAATAAGTTGAAGCCATGCGCAATCTTTGAACCCGTGAGGCCACGCGCTGCCGTGTTGCAAGACATATTGAGCGCACCTGTATATCAATGAATATATAGTAAAAAAACGCACAAAGAAAAATAAATCTGAGGAAAAAAATCCAAGGCACCCGACCGCGGTTTCGAACAACCTACCCCGCGCTCCGCCGCACTCTGCGTTAGACCACTCAGCCACACGCCATGCTTTCTTTTTTATTGTAGCCACACGCCATGCATGCGCCGGCGTAACAACGGCAAGCTGTGCATGCGCCGGCGTAACAACAGCAAGCTATTTAAAGACATCATTTAGCGCTGGTGGTATGCAGGTCTCGTAGGAGCTTGAGCGTGTTATCTATCGCAGAACGCTCCTATATTTTCTTTCACTTTGAAAGCTGCCCTTGAGACGCGCACGAAAAAGGGACCCCTTTCTGTACCCACTCCTGACGTGGAACGAAAAAAAAAATCGCGCCATATCCACGAAGTGATTGATGATGAGTGAACGCAGCGGGAAATTGTGGAAGTTGTCCACATCAGTGCACTGTCCGACGGTTGCGTCGCTCAGCCCTCGATTGCCATGCTTGCCAAAGAGCTGGACTATCTGAGCTTACGCAGATAAATTTTCAATCTTGCCATCTTTTGTATAGTATTTTTTGATATGTTGTTTTCGATCCGGCCCCTCATGTACACGTGGTGCGTAGTTTTGTTATTTAAGCATGGGTTTTGCGCAATAAATGTTTCAGTTGAAAGTCAGCCCTTGTCCTGTGTAGTTCTCCTCCTTTTGTGTCTCGTTTTTTCGCGCTGTTAATTATTATAATGATGAGTGGGCGAATCTCGATCGTTTTCATCCATGGCAGAGAGAGAATGTGTGGGGTCTGGAACGCGCTTATACTTCATGGTCAACAGCGTCATCGTCATCGTTATCACGTGTAGTGGGTACATTCCACTATACTGGAACGCGCTTATACTTCATCGTTATCACATGTAGTGGGTACATTCCACTATACTGCGTCATCGTCATCTTTATCACGTGGAGTGGGTACATTCCACTATACGTGGCTACCTACCTACTACAACTACTACTACTACTACAGAGGAACGCGCTTATACTTCATGGTCATCAGCGTTATCGTCATCGTTATCACGTGTAGTGGGTACATTCCACTATACTGCGTCATCGTCATCTTTATCACGTGGAGTGGGTACATTCCACTGTACGTGGCTACCTACCTACCTACCTACTACAACTACTACTACAACTACAGAGGAGGGACATACCCACACCCTAAGGAGCTTCGCCCCTAAAACAAAACCGGCTGATCCCACGCACTGTGCAAATCGATGTAATGCAAAGCAGCCAGCAAGGAGCAAATCATGCTGTACATAATATGCATATGATGATTTACATGTTAAGACCTGTCATTTATGTTGGTCATACAGTCACGTCACGCAATACAAAATTTGGTGGATATCAAACTTGCGAAACGTCCGCGAACGTGCCATGAGCGTGGCATGCAAGTGATGTTGCACATGACATGTCATGATTTCCATATTACCACTTGTCATTAATATTCGTCATACAGTCACGTCACGCAATACCAAATTTGTTGTATATCAAGCTAGCGAAACGGCCATCAGCGCATCATGGGCGTGGCATGTAAATCATGTTGTACATGGCATGCACGTCATGATATTCATATTACCACCTCTCAATTATGTTGGTCATGCAGAAATATCTCATCGTGCCAATTTTTGGATATATCAAGTTAAGAAAGCGACCTTAGGAGAACTACGTCCGTGGCGTGTAAATGATACTTTTCATGACAAGTTATTCATGATTTTCATGATATGACAAGTCATTCATGTTCGTCATACAGTCATGTTCGGCCATACCAATTTTGGTAGAAATCCCATAAACGATACGGCCAGGAGAGCACAATGTCGTAAGCGGCTAGATAGATAGATAGATAGATAGATAGATAGATAGATAGATAGATAGATAGATAGATAGATAGATAGATAGATAGATAGATAGATAGATAGATAGATAGATAGATAGATAGATAGATAGATAGATAGATAGATAGATAGATAGATAGATAGATAGATAGATAGATAGATAGATAGATAGATAGATAGATAGATAGATAGATAGATAGATAGATAGATAGATAGATAGATAGATAGATAGATAGATAGATAGATAGATAGATAGATAGATAGATAGATAGATAGATAGATAGATAGATAGATAGATAGATAGATAGATATACAACTGCGGCGTTTCTTACTAGGGCCTCGTAAACCAATATAAACGAATCAGCTTTTGAACGAGCTGTCGTACGCAGCTTCCGCTAACCTACAGAATCAGCGTGGATGTCGCTGACGAAGTCCGCAAAATTAGCTGTTTGGGCACATTAACTGCATGAGACGAAGTAGTAAATTCTTCCAAAATTTGAGCCACAAGCCGACACCTATAGTGTTGCTTTTTTTTCTTTGAGTCAATATTTGCAAGTCAGACCGCCTCCTTCGTGTATTTTGAGTCGTTATATATGGGTATATCGTGGGCAGGCCCGTAGCGAGGAATTCTTTCGGGATAGCGGGGGGAGGAGGTGCAGTTGCTGAAGGCCTTGACTATTTGAAGGAAAGCACCTATTTTGTGCAAAGGGCCTAATTGAGGAAGAAACAATAGGGGGGCGGGAGGGGGGGGGGGGCTCTTGGCGCCCTCCCTCCTGGCATCGGGGTTGATCCTGGGCTTGCCAGGCACGTCGACTACACTGACGCCAAAATGGCATCCTATGGTCCGCCGTGACGTAGGCACTTACCTTAGAGCACACTTACCTTGGTCGGGATTGATCCTGTTCTTGCCAGGCACGTCGACTACACTGACGCCAAAATGGCATCCTATGGTCCGCCGTGACGTAGGCACTTACCTTAGAGCACACTTACCTTGGTCGGGATCGATCCTGGGCTTGCCAGGCACGTCGACTACACTGACGCCAAAATGGCATCCTATGGTCCGCCGTGACGTAGGCGCTTACCTTAGAGCATATGTTTCAGTTTTATCCGAATGAATTGCACGCTACGGTGCGATGACGTGTACATCATACGAAGCGTTTTTCGCCGTATTTCTCCTTGTTAAGCAATGGTTGACCATAGCTTGGCCAGTCACAGGAGTTCATATTTAATGTTTATTACACTGGTACAAACGCCGATAGCGAACACTGCAACCACAGTTGACGTTGCCGCGATATGACGCCAGTATAGGGTCTTTTTCGTGAGGAGTTTTAAGCATTGGCTTAGCTCTGTGGATGAATACTTCACTACCACGTAAAAATGCCTTGGTTAGGTCGCGGCTCTAACCGCGATTTTCAGTCGTTCAGTTCCTCTGATATTTCCCTCACCGACGACGCTGCCGACGCCTGCCCCACATTTTTTTCGACACAAGTCCAATCACACTATAGCGTAAAAGCTTTTGAAAGTCTGTTGTCGCCATTCCTGGGTTGACGCAAACTGTGAATTACCTGTGGCTCATACCCGCATTCGATGGGCCGTGGTATACGGATATGTGCCACACATGACTGAAGGAAAGGGTTCTATGACGTACGCGACAAGTATCTCGCGCTATTCATGCAATTACATGTTCATCGTGTTCGTCATATACTAATGCCTTCCCATGCAAATTTGAGTATGTGTCAAGTTAACAGGAGACGACCACAAAGCGACCATACCTAGGCGACTAGATAGATAGACTGATAGACGTATGTAGAAATGGCCACAGTGCCTTAGGTTGGCTAAAAAGTGCTTCGCATTTAAAAACTACAGAAAAACAAAGAAGGTCTCTCAATTTCGCACATTTTATGCTCTGATAAATGCCTTACCAATGACGCTTGTACGTCTTTGTAGTCTTCTATTCCTCATAGATCTGTGTAACGTATATGCTACAGAGTGAAACGCGTGGATATGAATTTTAGTCACTATTTTCTTTCTGAGCAGGTCTTCGCTGTTAAAACTCACTGTCATTTGTCAGCCGGAAAAAAAATAATCATCATCATGAACCGGCACGAGTCCCTACATTCTCTTCCTCATTCTGCTTCGCTCCCAGAGCACGTGCGCCTATTTGTCCGGCGCAGCCTTTAAAGGGGTCCTACAAGACTTTTTGAACATGGTCAAAAAACGCTGCCAATCGGTAGTCAAGACTCCCGAAAAGACGCGAGCCAACAATTATAGGCGCAGTACGCGGCCTGGAATTTACAATAAATTCTCGAAGTCAGCTAAAAATCGCTTCCTCTTCTCTCGACAAATGATGCTACATACTACTAAATCATTGCGTCATGGCACAAGTATCACGCCATTGGCTGATTTGAGCATGGCACGCTTGGGAGTTACTGGGGCCGCCGCGGGAGGATGTGACATGTCCGCGCGTGCGCGTGCGATCGCACTGAAAAGCTGCGCGTTCGAAGAAGAAAAAAAGAGAAGTGCTCAAGGTCAAGAGGCGCGCATGACGTACCTTCTTCCCGCGTGTCATTTCTCTCTGCTTAGCTTCCCGCGCTTTCGTCGGGACTAGAGGAGAGAGAAAGGAATTGCAGCGTGCGACAAATCTTTGTACCTGCGCTCGTACTGGACGGATTATAAAGTGAATTCTTCAGGCAATAAACTCCTTTAGTGAATCTATTCCACGGCTACGTAGAAAAGTGTTGCAGGGCCCCTTTAATAACCTTAATGGGCGAGAGAACGAGTACAGAAAGAGAGAGAGAAAGAAATAGAAAAAGAGAGAAATTGTTGGTGAAAGAAATTCTTCACGAGGCGGGATTCCAACCCACGTACCCTCGATCCGAGGGCGAGCGTCTTACCCACTCGTCCATCCAGGCACGCTTGCAGAGCATAGTATAGCCAGGTATAGCATAATGGGGCAAGGGGGTGGGAAAGAGAAATTAGTGAGTGGAGGAGAGATGTGATGGTGAGGAGACGGGAGAGGAGGAAGACAGTAAAACGTAGCATAGAAATAATGAGAAAAGAAATAAAGATTTACACCACCTTCCCAAAGGGAACCCTGATGGGATGCGAAGCAGCAGCGTTGCGCATGGGAGCGGTGGAGAGGGTGAAGCGAGAGAGAGGTGACACGTACAGACATGTTTCAACGCGTACGTTAGGCGCGCGTCAGGCGGCAGCTGCGGGCGCTGCGGCCAGCACGCGGCAGGCGAGGGAGAGAGTGACGTCAGCGCGCACTGCGAGGGGAGCGTGACGTCAACGCGCAGCTGCGGCGTGACCTACTTGGCACCGCTCCCAACACCTGCGGCGAGGGGAGCGCGTTGCAGCGCGTTCGTACGGACGCACGGACGGAGGGACAGCGTTACACAGCCTAGTCAAAGAGCTGCTTCGCATCTAAAAACAGAAATGGACCGAAAGAGAAAG
>JALIZH010030949.1:0-50239 GCA_030522465.1 Rhipicephalus appendiculatus | reverse complement strand
TTTTTTTATTTATTTTATCTATTTCAGACATACTGCCAATCCCAACGGGGATTTTTGCAGGATGGGCATACACAGAATAAAGATATACAAGTGTGTACATTTCAGAGATAACAATTTGGAACAATTATAAACAAGTTATACGTAAAGTCATTTGACAAGCACACATGGTGGACATAAAGAATGCGTTCATACAGTTACAAGAAACGCGTCATGGGGAAAAAAACAAAATAATGATAACAGTAGTGTATACCTAAAAAAAACACATGTAATGCGTAAATATGTCGTTAAAGGATGAAAATAATGTCATTACACAAAGCAAAACGGCAAAGTTAGTACTATACAAACAATTGAATATTGGGAAACACATAGGTGTTTTTCAAGAAGTGACAGGAAGTTATTTTCGTTTTTACAGGTAGTTATATGTGTAGGCAGACTATTCCACACCCTAATGGCTTGTGGAAAAAAAAGAGAATTTAAAACAGTCAGTTTTGTATCGGTATTCCTGAAGAAATTGGGGGGTGCTTATGACGCGAGGGCCTAGTTTTTGGGTAGAATAGGTATTTGTTTCTATCAATGCGAAGCATATTGTGAAAAAGTTGAAATAGCATTTTCTGGCGAGCAAGTTCGGCACGGTTACGGAGGCTCGGTATTCCTGCTTCTTGCATTAATTCGGAGGGGGGAGTCAGATGTGCGGTATTTATTAAAGATAAACCTGACTGCTTTCCTCTGCACGTTTTCTAGTTTATTTATTAAGTTTTTTGTAGATGGGAACCAGACGACGTTTGCGTACTCAAGTACTGGTCTGACGAATGTGTTGTAGGCAAGTAGCTTCGTTGAATGCGGTGCTGAATGGAGGCGCCTTTTCAGGAAAAAAAAGCCTTTTTATTGCAGATGACGTTACGTGGTTTATGTGTGCCTCCCATCTGAGGTCATCAGATATGATTAGTCCTAGATATCTGTGTTCCTTAACTGGAGTTAGTTGAGTGTTTCCGATAGTATAGGAAAATTCAGATGTAATGTTTTTTCTGGTTATTCTAAGTAAGGCTGATTTACCTAAATATAATGACATCTGCCACTGTACACACCATTGAGATACGGACTTTAGATCGTTTTCGAGGGCTAGGTGGTCATTGCGACAATTAATTTCTTTGTATACTATACAATCATCGGCAAAAAGCCTTATGTTAGTCTTGATAGATGCAGGTAGATCATTTATAAAAATGAGGAATAAAATGGGAGCCAGGACACTGCCCTGAGGTACGCCTGACGTAACTTGGGTTATTTCAGATTTTTGGTGATTAATTTCGACAAACTGTGTTCTGTTTGATAGGTAAGCGCTAATCCAGTCGCCAACTGGCCCTTTACCTAATACTGCTTCGATTTTTATGGTTAGTTTTTTATGTGACACCCGATCAAATGCTTTGGAGAAGTCAAGTAGTATAAGATCTATCTATTTTTGATTGTCAATCGCTTGTGATATTTCGTGTACTAATTCGGTTGATTGGGTCACTGTAGAAAGGCCTTTGCGGAAACCATGCTGGAGTGGTGATAGGATGTGTTTTTGTTCGACATACGTAGTAATGTGTTTAAGGATGATATGTTCAAGCAACTTGCCTGTTGTACTGGTTAATGAAATAGGACGGAAATTAGAAGCATCAGTTTTGTTACCTCCTTTATGAATTGGTATTACTTTAGCCATTTTCCATTCGCTTGGTAGAGAACACGTTGTTAGTGATTAGTTAAATATTAGGAATAAATATTTTGCCATCCATTCCGCATACCGCCTTTAAAATTCGTTAGGTATGTCATCAGGTCCGGCTTTCTTTTTTGCAGTCTAATTTTAAGAGTAAATTAAAGATTCCTGCCTCATTTAAGGATATATCATCTATTCTATCAGAACTGTGGCAGTGAATATGGCGTGGGATCCTATCATCATTAGTGAAAATAGACTTAAAGTAATTGTTCATTAAGTTCGCTCTTTCTTTACTTTCTTCTTGTGACATAGTGTCAGGATTTTGGCTTTTAGGGCTAAGATAATTCCAAAATTTCTGTGGTGAATTTTTTAGAAAGTTAGTTAGCGTATTAGAGAGGTAGAAGGATTTTGCAGTCTTTATTTTTGATTTCATAGAAGTGATTGCTGAAGTGAGGGATAGGCGAGTTTCGCCGTTTGGTCTCTTTTTTAACAATTTTCTGAGTCGTTTTACTTTGCGTTTGGCGTGTATAATTTCCCGGTTTATCCAAGGGTTGTGCCTTTTTGTTCGTTTTATTTTGCTAGGGATGTAACTTTCAATACAAAAGAATATAATAGTTTTAAATCTATGCCATAGCAATTCTATGTTTAATCCAGGATTATTAGCAAGTTCTTCAAAAGGACAATATTCACAGGAAAGATAAGCGACTACGCTAGAATCATCGGCATTCTTAAAATCAAGATAAGTGACAGTCGACTTAGAAGGTATTGTGAGGCCATGAACAGTGATCGAACAGGCCACTACGTGGTGGTCTGATATACCGTCCAGTAGTTGAACATCGACCTTATCTGAAGGAAAATGATCGGTCAAGAAAACTAGGTCGAGTATGTTTGCAGAATTTCCTTGTACACGAGTAGGTTGTTTCACAATTTGATAGATATTTAGGCTTAACATAATGTCAAAAATTATATCAGAGGAGGCGGAGTGATGTTGCAACGTGTCCCATTTGATATCTGGGGAGATTAAAATCGCCTAGTAGTATTAGTCTGTTTCCAATGGCGTAGCGACAAAGGTAGGTGTGCAAGGATGTTAAAACTTCGCTGTTTGATGAAGGACTTCGATACACGCAGCCGACAACGACATCGCAGGGTATATCGAATTATTTTTCTTTGAGGTTTTTATAAATATATAGAAACATATACATATACGGCCGATGACGGCGGCGGCCAACGGCGAAAACCAGCCGAGAGTGTCCATATAATTGCTATCGCAATAAAAGAAACATTCCAACGTTGCAGCACGAGACAGGGAATTCACAGATTGATCATGTTTTAGTCAAACTCGTCCCTCGCAAGCGCAAAGACAAGAATCTTTTCATCCTGAATGGGTATAGTTACCACAAGCAGCGCAAATGTGACTTTGGCGATCTTTTCACGAAAATCAAGGTTATTTCAACGAACAGTCCACTTTTTGATTTTGGGCGACTTTAACGCCCATCATACGGCATGGGGTTATAAATTCACGCAGATTAAAGGCAGGAATTTGTGGAATGAAATTCAACAACATGGGCTGATCATTATTACGGACCCGATGGAGCCCATGAAAAAAGGAAATAGCGTATCCAAGGACACGACACCAGATCTAACCCTGGTCGGCCAGCGGCACCACAGCCACATGGTGCAATACCGGCGAATACTTAGGTAGCGATCATAGAATTTTTGAGATCATAGTTCAGAATGGCCCTACCGGTGATGAATAAGAGCAGAGTTAAAACTACAGATTGGGTGCCTTTACAAATATCAGGTCGGGACAGGACCCGATAAATGATAGGTGTTAACGATTGGAGTAAATGGGTTATCCAATCGGTTCAGGATGCTACCGAAGAGATTGACGCTGATGATCAGGAAGTTGTTGATAGACATCTCGTGCGCATGTGGAAGAAAAAGAAAGAGTTAGAGCGAAAAATCAGTCAGAAAAGAGGAGACAGGAATCTCCGGAAGCAAGTTGCTGCACTGAACGAAGAGATTGAAGATTACGCATTGAAACTCACCAAGCAAAAGTTGGCAGTGCTAAAACATGGCACCTACTACGACATTTATTAGACCCAGAGGAAACTAAGCCGGAGGCTGCACAGCAACTTCAAATGCTCGTGTATAAATATGAAGGTCAGACACCGGAATTATTAGCGGAGGCTAGGGATCGATACCTCAGCTGCGCTGAACGTAAAAATCTCCCTGACTACGCGGGTTCTGAAAACCCGGACTTAGACAGCCCCATCACGCTTGGGGAATTGAGGGCTGCAATTAACCGACTCAAAACCAAAACGGCTGCCGGGCTGGACAAAATCAACAACAGAATGCTCAGAAATCTTGACGACGGCTCCGTTCGTCACCTTGCAGCTTATATGCAAGAATGCTGGGACAAGGGAGAGGTACCGCAAGCTTGGAAAATGGCGAATATGGTCTTCATTCCGAAGCCAGGGAAGAAGCTGAGTCTTGAGCATCTCAGACCCATTTCCATCACATCTTGTGTTGGAAAATTGATGGAGCACGTCATCCAAACAAGACTGACTGGGTTCATGGAAGATCAAAACCTGTACCCCGATACCATGACAGGCTTCAGATCACACCTATCAACGTGTGATATTATGCTACAGCTGAAAAAGCAGATAATAGACAAAAAGACTGTTGACACGAAAGTAATTGTAGGACTTGACGTCTCCAAGGCGTTTGACAATGTCAAGCATGAAGCCTTACTCGAAAACCTTAGCGCGCTTAACGTAGGCGTCAATTTTCTCTCACATCGCCCAGCCACCATCAGCATGGGAGGACAGTCGCTCGAAAACATTAAATTGGGGAACAGAGGGACGCCACAAGGGTCCGTCTTAGCGAATATAGTGATGATCGGGCTTCCTGAGAAGTTGGACGGACTCGAAAACCTACATCACACCATATGCGCGGGCGATGTGACGCTGTGGATTAACAGGGGAAGCGACGGACAAATTGAAAGCACACTTCAGAGGGCTATAGACATCATAGAAAAATATCTCGAACCGATAGGGCTGAAATGCTTGGCAGAAAAATCGGAGGCTCTTTTTCTACCATCACAAAAATGGAAAAGAAACGATCCCCCCCCGGAAGGGGTTGTAATATTGATTTACGAGTAAATGGCAATGCTATTCCAACCATAGACAGTATTAGAATCCCAGGGTTGCGCATACAAGCAAATAGCAAAAACACTGAAACTATCCGGAGACTCGAAGCTAGTGCGAACCAGACGTGCCGCCTGCTTAAGCGCATTTCTAACAAGAATGCAGGGATGAAGGAAGGCAATCTTTTGAGGTTGGTTCACGCTTTCGAGATAAGCCGTGTACTATACGTTGCCCCTTATCTTAAACTGGGTAGAGCAGAAAAAGATAAAATTCAAGCCATTATAAGAAAAGGCATCAAAACTGCACTAGGGCTTCCCCCGAACACCTCTACGGTAAAACTTCTTGGGCTGGGCGTCTGTAATACTTTGGATGAGCTCATAGAAGCCGCCACGATGTCACAGCATCAAAGGCTTTTGAGAAGTAAAACCGAAAGAAAGATCATGAAGCGCTTGGGGTTCGAGCCCACGGAGTGTTCCAGACATACGGCTAGCATACCTAACTCAACTAGGGACAGGCACAAAATTACACCACTGCCGAAAAACATGCATCCGGTGTTTCACGAAGGCAGACGCAAAGCAAGAGCGGTAGCCGTGCAGGCCAGACTTGAAGGGCGATCCGGCGTGCTTTACACGGACGCTGCTGAATACAAAAGAAGGGGAGCATACACAGCGGTAGTGGTTCGCGAGAGTGGGGGGCCTGGTCTCGTGCTGCACCTTCAAAAACACAATCGCAACTGAGGCAGAAGAACTTGCTATTACTCTGGCAATAACAAAAAACGGTACACGAGTGATTGTTAGCGACTCTAAGTCAGCCATCAAGAACTATGATATGGGCATGATCTCTGCTGCAGCCGCCAAAGTTCTGAGACAAGGACCAGTACCCGCACAGCAAATCTCACTGATATGGTCCCCGGCCCATCAAGCTCTGAAAGGGAACGAGAAGGCGCACGCGATCGCCCGAGGGCTCACTTTCCGGTTGATCACCGCTGACTTGCCGCCTCCACTCGAGCAACCCCTCTCCACAGGAGACGAACTAAAAACGTTCCATGAAAGCACCTCCCATTATAAATCCCACCGTAAGATCTATCCAGAGGCAGCTAAACAGCTGAACAAAAAAGAGGAAATTATGTGGCGAAAACTGCAAACCGGGGTGTTTCCAAACCCTCACCTGTACAGTAAATGGCACCCGGAAGTGTTTAATCCCAGATGTGCGCACTACAATAACATTGCAGGGCATGGTCTGGACATGCCCTTCCTACAACGATCCAAGTAGAGACGTAGAAACCTGGGAGGCCTTATTACGCAGCCACGACGCCGAAGAACAGCGTAAAGTCATCGGTCTTGCCCTGACCGCCGCCGAATCCCAAGGGATTCCGGCCGACGGTTAGGGGGATGAACGGGGGCAGAGGCCAAAGCCTCCTGCCCCGTCATTCTCGACGGGTGCAAATAAATGTTATTTCTATCTCTTCTTTTAAATTGCGGCGCACGGAATGACCCCTCTGCGTCTCCTGCGACGCGGTGGCGTCTGACGCAAAGTGTGGGTGGTGTTCTTTTTTTCTTTTCTTTGCGTCCTAGATCACGAGTGGGTACATATTAGGGGCCCCTTTCTTGCTGGCGTCTCAAGGGCTATTTTCAAATTAAAAGAAAATGTAGGAGCGTTCAGTGATAGAAAACACTGTCAAGTTCCCTTCGAGATATGCATGCCGCCAGCGGTAAATGGCGTCTATAAATAGCTTGCCGCTGTTACGCCATCGCAAGCATGGTGCGTGGCTAGGTGGTCTAACGCACCGCGCTTTGGAGCGATCAGTCGCTGGTCCGAATCCCCGGTATGGTGCCTTGGAATTTTTTCTTCTGATCTAGTATTTTGCTTGGTGCCTTTGTTATATATATACATACATATACATATCCGGGGCATGAAGACGACAGCGACGGCAAGAATCAGTCGAGAGTGTCCATATAATTGCCGTCGCAGCCGAGAGGACCCGCAGACACACCTGGTAGTGACGATTCTGGTGGCGTAGCTCCGAGCGCCGTAAGTTCAAAATCCTTCTTTCGGCGGCAACCTTCTGTCGGCGACAACCAGCAGGGGGGAAAGTGTGTTCCGTAGGTTCACACAAGAGGCAGCGAATGTGACTGATTTTCTGTGGGCCAGAACTCTGCCTTCGTTGCTTGCCTGGACCAAGAAACGTGCATCCACGGAGGACAAGTCTGACAAGTCTAGGAAGGTGACGTTCCTTGGAAATTGCCCCTTGCCAAAAAATGTGAGGAATGTGTTAGATAAGGGTCCAGAGTTTTGCACCGAATTGAGTGATGACCCTGTTGAACTGCTTTCTGTGGTGAGGAATGTCGCGAATAGAGTGGAGGCCGATGAGAAAAACCGGGTTCCTTTCGAAGGTGTTGACTGCCTTATGTCCAGAAGTAAGAGTTTCCAGACCAACTTTCAGGTTCAGGATACCATAAGCTTTTTGAAGAAAAATAACTTATCGCTTCTGGTGTCAGATAAAGAAGGTGGATTTGTTGTGCTCCCCACGGATGTGTTTTCAGAAAAAGCTGATTTAGCTGTTAAAAAAGAATTTTTTGCCTATCAAATGCTCGCGAAAAGGATTAAGGAAGAAAGCTTTGGCTCTTTGTGATGCGATGAGCTTACAGAATCTGAAGAAGACCATCGGTGGTGCAAAAAAAGACCTCTTAGATATGTTTTTCTCGGTTAAGACGCACAAAGAAGGAATGCCTTTTAGGGCGATTGTAACCGAAAGACATTCATGGCAGGGTACCCTATCAAAATTCCTGCAAAGGCATCTCAATTTGCTTGAATTGAATGACTCTTACCGTGTGGCCAATTCTGAGACGGTGTTACAGTTTCTTTCTAAACATGAGCATCCTCAGCAGCCGTTATATGCCTTCTCTGTTGATGTCGATTTTTTTACTCTATTCCCCAAGAGCAACTGTTTTGTGCTGTAAGTGAGAGTATAGACAACTTTGGTCCTGTGGTCTTCCAAAATGCTATGGGCTTAAACATTGACAATTTCATGAAATTATTAAGATTTTACCTGTCCTCTACCACCGTCTCTTTTAATGATACTCCTTTCCTTCAAAAGGATGGAATTTGTATTGGATCATGTATTGCTCCAGTTTTAAGCGATTTATTTTTATCCTTCTGTGACAAGCGTATCTCTGCGTGTATCGAACAATCTTGCGCTGCTAAGATTTTAAACATTTTAGATATGTAGATGATTACTTAGTAATCTTAAAGGAAGCCAAGCCGGGGGTTTCTGAAGAGGTCGTGCAACAAGTGCTGAACATTTTTGAGACATGTGGCAAAGGGCTCCGATTCACGTTTGAGCTACCTGAATCAGGATGTGTGCAGTTTCTTGATCCCCGCCTAAGCGTGCATGAAAATCAGGTATGCTGGAGATATCATCCGAGATCGAAAAAAAACCAGTCCTCAGCTACGATTCGGCCCATTCTAAGATAGTAAAAAGGGGTATAGCAAAAAACAGCATGCGCGCTGCTCTCAGAAAGTCTTGCGCTCATGAGGTCAAGTGCAGCCTTCAGCTCCAGGTGCTCCGCCTACGCAGGCCTGGCTTCCCCGCTGAGTTGTTGGCTTCCATTGCCGGAAGCTTGATAAAGGAACTGAACAACGGGATGCACACTGCCCCAGTCGGCAGCACGCCAAAATGGTGCGCCCCGTGGTTGTGCCGTACGTGCATGACTACTCCCATCGCCCCAAGAAGGTGGCCGGGAAGTGCGGCATTTCAGTTGTTTTTTCGGCACCTGGCAAGCTCGCACGCATGTGCAGTCGTGTGAATGGGGCTGAGAAGGCTGGCTGCACAAAAAATCACGCCACAAATTTCATTGATTGCCATGTGGGTGTGGTGTATAGGATCCCACTCACCTGTGGAATGTGCTATGTAGGCCAAACTGGCCGATGCATAAATGAAAGGCTGAGAGAGCACGTGCAGCTGTCAATTCATTGGCGGGGGGTGGACATTTGGCAGATCACTGCCGAAGGTGTTCGTGCACGCCTGGCTTTGAGGGCACTCGTATCTTGCGCAGCTTTGCTGCTCAGCAAGTGCGCGAAATCTATGAAGCATATTGTATAAGTTTAGAAGCTGAGAAGTGCGTGAGTTTGCCGTCACTGGCGTTGCATGCAAAAGAGATAGCGTATCTGAAGCGACATTGCAGATATCAGTGTTCGTAGTGCCGTCTGCACCTTTGTGAAGGTTTTGCGCATGTGTGTACAATTTGATCGTTTTTGTGTTAGTAAATTTTCAGTTGATGTCTAGCGCCCGTCCTGTCTACGTGTTCCTTTCTCTTGTGTTTGTTCCGCTGCGCTTGTTAAGATGCACAAGTTCCACACCCACCAACTAGCCCAAATTTCCGCGTTGAATAGCATATTTGCACCTTCGATTACACAAATCAGAAGCTAAAAACGCCGAGATTGGGCGTTGCTGCGGCTGCTGCCGGTGACGTGCGGCTTTCTGCAGTACGATCGGGAACGACTGACTGCTATAGTAGGTTGATCTTGATTATCAGACTAATACTACTGCCATATTGCGTTGCGAATGATCAGTTCTTTCGATGCGGTTTATAAACTACATTGACGAGACTCGAGCACGCTTTATGAAAAGCGCACGCGCGCGCGCTCTCTCGACAGATCATTGCTTCAGTGTACACGCACATCCGTCGCCTAACTAAAACTAAAGCTATATATGTGTAGCACACAGAACAGAACATTTTGAAAATATTCGGTAAATTTTGCGATCGACATCTCGCGATCCAATATAAAGTCTTTAGAAAGTTGATCGAGCGCGCCCAGTTTCTTATAATGTGCCGCCGGTGCTCCCAGTGTGCGGGCAGACACTGTACAGCGTGACCAGTGCCTCCCAGCGCGCTGTAAGACACTGGGCCACGCTATACAGTGTGACCCAGTGCGTTTCAGCGCACTGGGCGACACTGGCCACGCTGTACAGTGTGTCCCAGTGTCTCCCAGCGCGCTGTAGTACACTGGGACACACTGTATAGCGTTTCCAGTGTCACCCAGCGCGCTGAAACGCACTGGAAGATGCCGGAAACGCTGTTTTTTTCCATAGGGAGTGATTCGATTTCAGTTATGATGTACCTCACAGCTAATCAGTTGAGCATGTTGCACTGAGTCACTTACATATTTGACTTTGCAGATGATGCCAGGGTTGCCGTTGGGTGGACATGAAAAGGCGCCAGAACTCACGCCAAACGTAGCCAAAGTAGCCATGTCATTTGATATTATCGCCGAATTTCTAACCAAATAGAACAGAAGCTGCATTATCAACAGTCTTTACTATTGATGGATAAATAAAACTATTTTGAATAAGTAAAATCATGAGTTCAAGAAAAGAGCCATGGCGCCAACTGGAAATTTTCGTCGCCACCGGGGTCCAAAAGTAGCCAATTTAGCGCAAAGGAGCCACCAACGGCAATCCTGGATGGTGCTGAAGATGGCCCGTGCATCACTGTGGAGCTATGAGCACCAGTGGCTCTCTAAGCTCGTCTGGATGCTTCACAACATATCGGTTGGTACCACTTCTTGTTAGGATAGAATATGCAATGAAATGCTATCCATTGCCTAATTATGCAATGGAACAAATTATTGTAATAAAGGAAGTCATTGGTACTATGAAAACCTTTAGAGTACCACTAATTAAAGCACATTTTCATGGTAGGTCTTACCTCAGCCACATTGATACAATACACATAATGTGCACCTGCGCTCTATCACACCTACAAGAGTATTGATTTAACAGCCAAGTGCCTCTAGAACAGACACCTCTGTCATGAAATGAACTGTACTATGAAGCATAGCTGGTATATGCGAAACAGCAGAAAATGAATGAGAAGAAAGTCGTCATATGAAAGTCCATTTTAAAGTTAATAAACTGCTCCCATGCTTCGATTTCTATCTTGAAATCACATGGTTGAACGTGCCGGTTGGTTTAAACGGCTAGTGCCAAGCAAGTAAATGTGCTGAACAGGGCAATCAGGAAACAGGATAGGCTGCATGCATCTTGTGATGTGTGTTGCCTCTGTTAGGTAAATGTATATATTCATGTAGACTTAGTCATGTTGATTGCCCATCCAGTTAGTGCTGGCAAAGGGATATTTATGGTAATACCAAGCAGTAATCAGCAAAAATATTTGTCAGAACATATTCATTTCATCAATGGCAGAAGCAGGGCGGCACGTGGCTTACAAGTAGGTTTTAACTACTGCGTGATTTGTTTATCCAGGAAGGAGTGAATAACCAACAGAAGCAGTTAGGTTCTGCTATGCTATTAGCATAGTTTTAGATTTAAATGCACAGTTACAAACAAAACCTCTCCACTGTTTTATACCTCATATGTTAAACATCGGTTTTGTCACATCCAGCCCCAGGTTTAATTAATTTATTTGGCAGCACGTGCAGTAAGTTTTGAGGATGAATGAATTTTTCTTATAAAAAGCACCTTTCATAAAACAATGATCAACAGTGCACGCTAGCCATCATACCTTATTGTTTTGCATTGCGTTAAGACGTGGTGAAAAACATGAACTAGCTAGCCTGCACTGTTTTTCTCTGTCATATTTTTCTACATATTACAAGAATAACAGTGTACACTACGCTTTGCACACTAAGTGCAAACCTCAGCATGAAATATGTCGCAAGCAACATCCTAATTTTTCACTTTATTTTTGTTTGAGAAAAAAGTTCGCAGTAAAAGAAGTCGAGCCATAGTTTTCAGTAGAACATTCAATCTGATGAATGCTGAACGCCTAATGGACTTCTTTATTTGATATCCTTTTCAGGAAGACACTTCTGGCGAAGCAGCAAGAGTTATTGGCCCACCTGTTTTTCTAGAAGATGGTATATGATGCGAACACTTTCCAGTGCCTTACGGCACACTTTATTCAGGATATCATACATCTCCCTGCATTTGGGCAAACACTGGGACGAGTACGGTCCCAGTGTTACTGTTTCGATTTTTAATAAAAGACTACAAACAACATTTCTTTTATCAGTTGTCGAGGTATGACATTTGTCACGCATTAAAAGAAACAGTACATATGCATGCACAACATATTACTGAAACACTGGCCTATAAATGTTAATGCTCGTGTTCTACAAAACTACCCGATTTTTGGAAAACATAGCACAAAAGAAATAAACGTAAGGCAGCGAGACAGGAAGTGATCAACATAGATTGAAAATTGGTGGGTTGATGTTTATTAATGGTTGCGTAATTGCATGATAAACATTAAGTGCAGGTGCACAAGGCAGCAGGAGAGTGTATGCCACCGACATTTTTTCACTGTTGTGAATATCTGCTACAGCTCTTATATTCCAGCATGGTATTTGTAACATTGAACCACTATCAAGCCAACCTGTCTACTGCTGTGGCGATAATGTACCAGCTATAAGGAATCCTCATTTTCTAAACAGCTGTTTTATTGAGGCAAGCAGTAACAAAGATTTTGAAGTTTGTTCTGCACCATTTCTTGACCCCAACTGCACGCGGACGTTCGCGAAAGAGATGTGCAAAAGCATTAACTATTTATTTGGAGGGAGACCTGTCCGTCGCAAATTTGTGGACGTCATTGTTTGTCTTGGCGCACGTATTGGCATTCATTTGAACAGCAGTGTGATGCTGAATAAAGATAGAGTCGCTAGTTCCCATATATAAGATCAGTTAACGACTGAAGATGAATAAAAACCACCGTATAGCGCGAAATAGCGCGCATAAGTGGTAATTGCTGAAATAGATTATCGTCGAACTGCTAAAAAGGTGCTGCTGCCCCAACGTGCAGCTCGCGACGGTTTACGCGCGCAAAATGCCAATGTTAGTGTAGGCACGTTAAAATACCCAAGTAACGTAAACGTGACAAATGACGTTAACGTTACACGAACAGCTGTGAACGGGCGGCTGTCACTGACACGCGTGTACTACATCGCGGCACAAATAACCGAAATTGCTCACAGCACACACACATGGGAAAAACGTACGTGGGTTTCGAGATCTGAAGATATCCTCATCACGCTGGTATCTGCGAATTTTCGGTGAGCGAAACAACCTCTGTTCACGGAGAAGCACTAAAACGACATACGGACACACGTTAATCGTTCTTGCGGCACGGCGCATTACGAACCGAAGTCGGAGCCGAAGGTGCTTACCGCGGTTGTCTCCAGTTCACGAAGCCCCGCAAACTATTTGCTGACCTAACGCACACTCAAACACATGCATATGGCATAAAAACAAAAGTTCAACGTTGCGCCGACTGTTCGCAAACCCCATGGTAGCTATATAACCCCGCGAAAAAACGAGCGAGCAAGCGGTGGCGCTGTGGTGCAATGGGTAAGTTATCTGCTTTTCAGTGCACGCGGTCCCGAGTCCGATTCCAGTGCTGTGCGTAATTAGCATGTGGTTGTCGGAGATGAGGATGATTGTGATGCTGTTGATCTTTTAATTACCTGTAGTGATAATTACTACCGTCAAACTGGCGAGAAAACGCCGTGAAAGCGTTAAAATTAATATTTTTTTTCCGCAACCGCGTCAGGGCCGCCTACACGACCGTCACGCGCGCCGCAGGCCTTACCTAGGCAGGAAAAATTTGATTTAAAATCATGGCTAAGCATCGTCATGGCTCTTTTGAAGGCCACGTAGAGTAGGGCCGCTTCCTCTGGGACACGGCTACGGAGCCACGTAACGAACTGACTAAAAGCGGGCATAATTTGACTGGATTTCCTGCCTGCAGGCGTGTATTCTAGCCAAGATTCGACTAAGAGTGTAGTGCCGTTTTTAATAGCCGTTTGTCGCTCTTCCAAAGCCCGACATGTACTGATGCTTTATGTTGGATCTAATCTCACTTCATAAATACGCGCGTAGACGTGTAGTATTGTGATGTTTTCTCGCGAAATATTATATAGCGTGGCTGCGCGAGTGCATTAATCAATATCTCTATCATTAGCTGCCACTACACAACAGTTTTGCGGAAACCAGTGCAATGCTTGGAAAAGCACATGACATCACATTGGTTCAATAAGGTGTACCAATTGACAAGTCTGAGTTTTTACGTATGAGTCAGAGAAGTGCCGGGGAGTGCGACCAGAGGTTCTCCGCGTCTGGAGGCATTCGCTGAAAGCGCGGGTATCATCGATGCTCAGCGCTTCTTGTGCGGACGCCGTACACAGGAAAAAAAATGCTTCATTTAGCTTAACGGATGCTACAGCTGTGCTGTAAGGTTATCCGTACTCGTGGGAATTATGTATCCTGAAACCCAGTACTGCCAATTACATGTACATGGACTAGGTCGGTATGCTGGGGCTAACCTCCACTGGAAGTTACACTGGGTGGGACAGGTGACTTCCGAAGGTTGAAGTTTGTGCATATTAGCTTCGGAAGCTTCGGAAGCGATACGTGAGTGTGCGAGAATTACCAGAGATGCGTTTGCAGCGTGGCGATATCAAGTAGCGGCTGTTTTTAGGGGCGAAGCTCCTTACGACCTAGCCTTGTCTTCCGTTGTGGTCACGGTATAGAACCATTGCCATTGTCGAAACATATGTGAGGCACAAAAAATGGTTTTACAATAGACATCAACGTAGACCTAGGCTAATTGATAGGTAAGAGATCGCTGTTCCCGGCGAAAATAACCTGTCCAGAAGAGTATTGATGAGTTGATGTCTACTAAAATGTGGCTAAATGTTAAGACTTCTCAAGGAAACCTATAACACAAAGGCACACATCGAGAAGTATATGTCCTAACAAATTACACATATTAAAACGGTATCTTGCCAACGGTAAAATGGTGGGTTCTCGGATTCACTTTCGAGACATATCCTCCACTCCAGTAATTTTCTAAACACTCCTTGAATTGCTTAAGACGACTGGAAGGCGAAATAAATTTACATCTCTATATACACTTTACGTCACTCAATTTACATTATATGGGCAACACTCGGGTAACGTACGGTTAGTCACCGATATGATAAACAGATATCACGGCGATGGGCTGGGATAGTTGGTACATGTCGAGTTGAATAAAAACCAGCGGAAACGCGCAATACAGAGAAAAACACGGCGGGACAGGCTGATACTTAAAACTGATTAAAGCATGTCTGAAACGCAAACTTATACCCACCGGCAACCACCTTGCGCATGCGTGAAGCAGCCATGTGTCATATATTAAAAAAAAAACTTAACGAGTTAGCACAGCGTCTTGAAAGGTCATCTCCGTACCAGACAGGTGCACTGACAATTCTTTCCCTCTTTCTTAATGTAGAAGGCTTCCAAAATTTCTCTTTGAGTTTTTGTCTTTCCCCGACCTAAGACTCACGTGTTGTCAAGCACAGGATTGCACCCGCACTGCCTGCAATGGCTTGGTAGATGAGCACCATCATTCGTAGGAAGAGAGGCCTTGTGTTCCCACAGGCGATCCGGCCAGTTTGCCCAATGCATGCTTTGCCACACGATAAAGGGATATGAGAGACATCAGTAGCGCAAGGCACAAATTTCGAGACATGATTCGTGCCGCACGTGGCCCTTCTCTGCGCATGCCGATTGATGCGGCGTCACAGACCACTCAACTTCCGCGGAGCAGAGAAAACCATGCACATGCCATGTTTCATAGCCACCTTCTTGATATTGTGCGATAACTTATGCACACATGGCATGACCACATAATTGCCTTGGTCCCGCGAAAAAGCAGAGGCGTCAACTGCTTCCGCCCTGCGCGACCTTTTCTGCTCTTTCAGCAGCTTCTCGGCAACCTCTCGCGTCACATGGCCCGGAACCCAGTCAACTTCCGTCTACTTGCTTGTTGTTCTACGCTCGCCTGTATCGTGTGAAAGCAGCTCTTTCGCAAAGCGTTCTTGAAACAAAACATTGCTGTGCCCCTTTTTCTAGCTTTGAGTGGCAAAAGCTGTATGGCAGGATGTCTTTCTAAGAGCGCGGTGCATATGTCCAGCAAACGTGCAAGTCGACAAGGAACGAAACTTCTAAATCTAAAAACCTTATAGTATTACTTTTTGGTGATCCATAGGTGAAACGAAGGGACACAGCGCAGGCACTAAAACACTTGAGAATATTTGTGGCGACATATTCTAGTGTAATGCGAGACGACAAATTTACAAGCACCAAGAAATCATCCACGTATCTAAAAATCTTGATCACACGGTCGTCGTCCAGACTATCGCGTAACATGCGATCGAATTTTGCCCCAAAAAATGTTTGTCAACACAGGCGCTATGTGGGAGCCCATGCATATTCCATGTTTTTGTGCATCAGTGTTCCGGACCATGTGACGCGAGCGGTTACCGAGAAGCAGCTGAAAGAGCAGAAAAGGTCGCGCAGGGCGGAAGCAGTTGACTCCTTTGCTTTTTCGTGGGACGAAGGCAATTTTGTGGTCATGCCATATGTGCATAGGTTACAAGGTATATGTAAACTGGTAGCGTAACTTCCGTAGAAGCCCATGTATCCAGTAGCTGGCGGCTTGTTGCCACCGTCCCCATCTACGTATGGAGGGGACAACTAAAAGTAAGCAAAAAATAAAAAAAAACATGGTTGATCCCTCCGTCATAGGAATCGATATATAACACGAAAGTGAAACCTGCCCTTACAGAAGTAGTTGAATGTTTACTGTAGATTGATATAAGAGAGCTTGCACAATGTCTGTTGGTGTTTGAAAGTTATATCACCGTTTAACGTGGATGCAGTGGCGTAAATCCATAAAGACCACAAGGGGGGGAGACACACATCTTGCAATGGCGGCCATTTTGTCTTTATATATATGCTTTATTTTTCAATCATATAAAATTAAAATATTCATTACATATGATAACAACAACAACAACAATTATTATTATTATTATTATTATTATTATTATTATATTATTATTATTATTATTATTATTATTATTATTATTATTATTATTATTATTATTATTATTATTATTATTATTATTATTACTATTATTATGAAACAAGCATCGGCGCCTGGTCAGAAAAAATAGCACTGAGTATCCAATAGTAAGCAACATCGCATGGCAGAAGTTTCTAATAGCACTTCGTTGGCAGGCGCTAGCATTTTTGCAGCTGCATCATTCGGGTTAAATTATGCAATAAAAATTGTACCACTTTTTGTGCTAACGCATAAAGGTATTCCCCATCGTGTGTACCGGATAGAAGTGCTTAGTTTCTGTTCAGTCAAGGTGCTTCAGATTTCAGAGTTGCTTTTACGGAGAGTGCTGTCCTTGACTGTCAAGAAATGCAAAAGTGACATTTGGAAGATAAATCTCGAGGGGGAGGACACTTGCATGGGGTGTCCCCCCCCCAGCCTGAACACATGGGGGGTCAGGACCCCCCTGACCCCCCCCCATGATTTACGCCACTGCGTGGATGCACGTTGTCGCTTGGTGGTACATCTGTATCCCGACGGCTAACGTTCATGATCAATGATTAAACAAACCGTTGTGGTCATCGATGCTTGTGTAGCTGTACGGTGAGAGCTGAATCATAGAAAGCGGTGTGACAGCCAGAAGAGCGTCACTGATTGGACGGCAAACTTGTGCTAAGGTCGCCTACTTGCGGAATATTAGAGTTATTGAACAACGCTGCCCGACCAGAGGGAAACGCAACGCGCGTCGCGTCTTCCCTGTTGGCCGGCTGCGATTTTTCGCGGGGCGCATTTAAGCTCGGAACGCAGAGTTACGGCCACGCGAAGCCCTCGCGCGTCCCAAAGCTATTTTCGGTATGGACGGATGCTATGAGCGACGCCGATGCTAGGGGTAAGGTCGCCACCTGGCAGTGTGTTAATGAGTCGACAAAACTGCACTTTTCCTATTCGAAACGTGCCGAATGGGACGGACGCGTAGAAATGACGCTTTGAAGGAACTAATCGCGCATTTCACGGTCATAATGCATTACTTCACTGTAGCAAGAGCACTATGAGAGGACAGCGGTAGATATAAAAGGTTTGTTTTTAAAGCCTGCAAAGTATGTAACCATGGCGCAGTGGATAGCGTGCCCGGCATCCCTTGTCGCGGACCTAGAGGTTGTAGGTTCGACTCCCATTGACGGAACATTTTTCTTCGTCTTCTGATCATGCTTATTTTTTCGACGTCATTTCCGTGAGGGAAATACGTCACTCAAATCTTGGTGGACCCCGGCATAAAACACTTTCGTGTTAAAAAAATATGACGTCACAACTGGAAGCGGTAGTGACGTCGTGCGTTTGCCCTACATGGCGCGAAATTGAAAATTTTCTTAATTGCTGACCTTGTACATGCCTTTTGACGAATACGCGATTTTATTATGCCATAATGGCTCGCCAATTGCGTGCGCGAGAGAAAAGGAAGACCAACAAGAAAGATTGAGGAAGAAAGGTTGTTTTATCAGCCAAATAGTGTACTTGCAATATGCACCAAGAACTATGCAGATGAAGAAATTGTGATACAACTGTTCACGAGCGCAACAGCACAATAGTTCGACAACTCACGTTGACCAATCGTGGAAAACCAGTGGAGCGAGACAGCAGCCTTGAGAATATCACTTTGGAAACCTTTTGCGAAAAAAAAGAAAAAAAAAGAAAAAGAAGAAGAAGAAGAAAGAGGTAGGGAGGATATGTGAACGAGATAATCTATAGGTAAGCAAAAATATTTGTCATAATTAGAGTACAGCGTTTCTTTGCTTAGCGTGTCGCATTCACCGTCACGAAAGGCGAGGGCACGCCGGGCCGTGCGCCAGCGAAGGCAGTCGGCAGTCACAGGAGCGGCTATCTACACATTCGGTGAGCTAGTTCAGCTCTGAAATGTCACGACAGTAAACAGCACATCAGTAAAAAAAATAAACTACTGAATGTACGCACGAAACCACCACTCCAAAGCGAGCGATGCATCGTAGACTCGGCAATGCGCCGAACTAAACACAAGCCCAGATAGCAGATTGCCTGCATGCGCTCCCCATTTATGGCGCTCGACCAAAATGTGAGGCAATCAACCATTTAGCCAAGTGTCAGATAAACTGCAAAGTAAATTTTAGTTTAGAATGGCATATATAAAATTCATCATCATCATCATCATCATCAGCCTGTCTACGCCCACTGCAGGGCAAAGGCCTCTCCCATGTTTCGCCAATCAACCCGGTCCTGTGCTTTCTGCTGCCACGTTATACCTGCAAACTTCTTAATCTCATCTACACACCTAATTTTCTGTCTCCCCCCTCACGCGTTTGCCATCTCTTGGAATCCAGTCAGTTACCCTTAATGACCAGCGGTTATCCTGCCGACGTGCTACGTGCCCGGCCCATATCCATTTCTTCTTCTTGATTTCAACTATGATATCCTTTAACCCCCGTTTGTTCCCTGACCCACTCTGCTCTCTTCCTGTCTCTTAAGGTTACACCTATCATTTTCCTTTCCATCGCTCGCTGCGTCGTCCTCAGTTTCAGTTGAACCCTCTTTGTAAGTCTCCAGGTTTCTGCTCCGTAGGTAAGTACCGGTAAGATGCAGCTGTTATATATCCTTCCTCTTGAGGGATAGTGGTAGACTACCATTCATGATTTGATAATGCTTGCCGAATGAGCCCCATCCCATCCTTATTCTTCTAGTTATTTCACTCTCATGGTTTGGCTCCGCGGTTACTACCTGTCCTAAGTAGACGTACTCCTTTACAACGTCCAGTGTCTCGCCACCTATCGCAAAGCGCTGTTCTCTGCCAAGATTGTTCCACATTACTTTAGTTTTATGCATATTAATTTTCAGACCTACTCTTCTACTTTCCGTATCCAGTTCAGTAATCATACGCTGTAATTCGTCTCCCGCGTTACTCATCAATGCAATGTCATCAGCGAATCGCAGGTTACTGAGATACTCTCCATTAACTCTTATCCCTAACTCTTCCCAATCTAAGGCCCTGAAAACCTCTTGTAAACACGCGGTGAATAGCATTGGAGAGATCGTGTCTCCCTGCCGTACGCCTTTCTTTACTGGGATTCTGTCGCTTTCTTTATGGAGGACTATAGTGGCTGTGGATCCGCTGTAGATTTCTTCCCTTATGTTTATATAGGCTTCGTCGATGCCCTGATTCCGCAGTGCCTGCATGACTGCTGATGTCTCCACCGAATCAAATGCCTTCTCGTAATCTATGAAGGCTATGTATAGGGGTTGGTTGTATTCCGCGCATTTCTCTATCACCTGATTGATAGTATGAATATGGTCTGTTGTTGAGAAGCCTGTACGAAATCCTGCCTGGTCCTTTGGTTGATTGAACTCTAATGTCGTATTAATTCTGTTAGCAATTACTTTTGTAAATAGCTTGTAGACAACGGACAGTAAGCTGATGGGCCTGTAATTTTTCAGGTCCTTGACGTCCCCTTTCTTATGGATCAAGATGATGTTGGCATTCTTCCAAGAATCTGGTATCCGCCCCGTCAAGAAACAGTTCGTATACAGGGTAGCCAATTTTTATAACACGATTTCTCTACCATCTTTCAAAAGGTCAGATGTTACCTTATCCTCACCAGCGGCTTTGCCTCTTTTCATTCCCTCTAGAGCTTTCTTTACTTCCCCTGTCGTTATTGATGGGATGTTAAATTCCTCTGGGCTATTACTGCTACTTACGATATCATCCTGCTTGTCTCGGCTGCTGTACAGATCTCTGTAGAACTCTTCCGCTACCTCAACTATTCTATCCATATTGGTTGTGACCTTGCCTTCCTTGTCCCTCAATGCATACATCTCATTTTTGCCTATGCACAGTTTTGTCTTCATAGCTTTGACGCTTCTTCCGTTCTTTAGAGCATTCTCAATTCTCTCCATATTATACTTTCTTATGTCGGCTACTTTACGCCTATTGATTAACTTGGAAAGCTCCGCCAGCTCTATTTTGTCTGTTGCATTTGAGGCTTTTATGGTTTGACGTTTCTTAATGAGGTTTTTTTGTCTCTTGGGATAACTTACCAGTGTCCTGTCTAACGACTGTACCCCCGACTTCCACTGCACACTCCTTAATGATACTAGTCAGATTATCATTCATTGTGTCAACGCTAAGGTTGGTTTCCTCGGTTAAAGCCGCGTACCTATTTTGAAGTGAAACTCTGAATTCCTGTACTTTCCCTCTCAGAGCTAGTTCATTAATCGGCTTCTTGCGTATCAGTTTCTGCCGTTCCTTCCTCAAGTCTAGGTGAATTCTAGATCTTACCATTCTGTGGTCACTGCATCGGATCTTGTTAACTACTTCCACATCCTGTACAATGCCCGGGTGCGCACTCATTATGAAGTCTATTTCATTTTTAGTTTCGCCATTAGGACTCCTCCACGTCCACTTACGAGTAGCCCGTTTTCTGTAGAAGGTATTCAAGATCCGTAAATTATTGCGTTCTGCGAATTCTACTAGTAACTCCCCTCTGGTGTTTCTAGAGCCGATGCCATATTCCCCAACTGCATGATCTCCAGCCTGCTTCTTGCCTACCTTTGCATTAAAGTCGCCCATCAGTACCGTATACTGTGTCTTTACCTTACTCATTGCTGATTCTACGTCTTCGTAGAAGCGTTCAACCAGTTGATCACCATGGCTTGAGGTAGGCGCGTAGGCCTGTACCACCTTCATCTTGTACCTCTTATTAAACTTAATTACGATACATGCCACCCTCTCATTAATGCTATAGTATTCCTCTATATTACCAGCTATATTTTTATGAATAAGGAACCCCACCCCTAGTTCTCTTCTGTCAGCTAAGCCACGATAGCATAGGACGTGTCCGTTCTTCAGCACTGTATAAGCCTCCTGTGTCCTCCTAACCTCACTGAGCCCTATTACATCCCATTTAACACCCTCTAATTCCTCGAATAGTACAGCTAGACTCGCCTCGCTAGATAAAGTTCTGGCGTTAAACGTAGCCAAGTTCAGATTCCAATGGCGGCCTGTCCGGACCCAGAGATTCTTTGCACCCTCCGCTGCGTCGCAGGTCTGACCGCCGCCTTGGTCAGTTGCTTCGCAGCCGCTGGGGACTTATGAGTATTCAAAGAAAATATCGTCCTGAGTTTTTGGTTTTCTTTATTTCTCCCCTCCTCACCTAGTCGCGCTTCAATCGTACGGTGGGCTTTGATGTCTATGGCAATAGGTTTTCGACCACTTTTAAATGCGAAGCATTTCTTAGCGAACTTCGGCGACTTTGAGCGTATCTATCTATCTATCAAGCTATCTATCTATCTAGCCGCCTACGACTTTGTGCTCTGCTGGCCGTATCGTTAATGGGATTTCTACCAAATTTGGTATGGCATAACATGACCGTATGACGAACATAAATGGCTGGTCATATCATGAAAATCATGACTAACTTGTCATGAAAAGTATGATTTACATGCCACGCTCATGGCGCGCTCGCGGCCGTTTCGTTAGCTTGATATACACCAAACTTGGTATTGAGTGACGTGACTGTATGACGAACATAAATGACAAGTGGTAATATGGAAATCATGACATGTCATGAGCGACATGACTTGCATGCCACGCTCATGGCGCGCTCGCGGCCGTTTCGTTAGCTTGAGATACACCAAATTTGGTATTGAGTGACATGACTGTATGACGAACATAAATGACAAGTGGTAATATGGAAATCATGATATGCTAACATGTAAAACATGAGATGCAAATTATGTAAAGCATGATTTGCTCCTTCCTGGCTGCTTCGATTACATCGATTCCCACAGTGCGTGGGATCTGCCGGCTTTTTGTTGCAAGTTTCACGACCGATATGATTTGACCGTGTAAGTTGTCGCACAATATTGCCACGCGTGTTTCTTATTTTCATTTTTGCTGTATTCGGTTTTCGTCCACAAAGATTGTCAGCAATGCTCAGCGCAAACCGCGCCTCATTGTTCGACAAGCTTCGCGATTATTGTAGATCGTTTTGTTAAGATTGCGCGCAAAAGGAGAACACTCGCGGTTATTCCAGAGCCTGCGCGACAACCAGTGATAGGGAGCCAGCGCTGGAGTTTTGGCGGTGCGGGCAGCGCCGCCCTGGTGGTCAAAGCGCGCACTTCTCAGCCGCTCCCGCAGACGAGAGCGGCAACTGCTAGAGGCGGCGGTGCGGGCGCGCATCGCAGAAACAAAACCAAAGGGCGCTGGCGGTACTGTTGCGTATTCAAGTGCCACAATATGTAGAAATGAGCGAGGACGTATCCGTCTACCGTTTTTTCCTTTTAAATCATGTGAATAAGAACGGCGGCGGCGTTGCATCCAAGCGGACGGGCGAGCAGAGTGTGCTCTGCTCTTGCTCTCCTGTCTAGTGGCGTCGGGCTGGTTTCTAAACGAAATTGTTCGTGTCTGCTAGATTTATACTATAGTCGACACGGCCACCAGTCGAAACCAGGGCCAAACAGCTGCATTTAACCGGCGAATTGTCCGAAATAAAATTAGCATATTATGCAGCATGCGGCATATCTAACAATTTTGCTTATCTGACCACCACCACCAACCTCCTTCTCAAGCCACCGCGTAATGTTGAATGTTACGGTAGGCAGGTAGTCTACATTATTTGAAAACAGTTTCGTATAGAAGGAAAGCTGCCTTGTCTACGAGATGTTTGCGGCGGCACGTTCGCCCAAGCCGCTGAAGTAGCTTTTATAAAAAAATACGCACGCGATGGATACTCGATGCTGGGATGCCTCCGTTTAACCTAATTTGTGCTACATACATGGGTCTTGTTGCGAGTAAAGCAGCGGATTACTCGAAGCTTAGCTTTCTGGAGTCGGCTAATGCGGAAAGCTTCTATCTGCATTGGGTGCCGCGCCGAAGTCACATCGGAATTTATGCCTCGCTAGAGAATTGTCAAATGGCTTAGATTTTTACTTATGAAGGAAAGAAGTGTAACTTTAAGTGCTCATTTTTTTTGTTAAACAGAATAATTATTAGAACTAACATACATTGGATATTTACTTGTCATTTAATTCGCCTAATCTAGTGTTTTAGAATTTCCGCTTGCCTGCGTCTCCTTAGAATAAAGGTGTTTGATCAACATCGAGAATTGCTAGGGTTTTAACGCGAGAGCGTTAAAGAGCTCGTTTCGCAGAAATTCCGGCGTCGGTGTCGGCGTCGGCGTCGTTGGTTGTGAGCGAAAAATCATCATCTTGTCCGTGACCGAAAAATCGAGAAAGATGCAAATAAAATAAATAATAAAAATTTTCGGGTCCCGAGTGAGGATCGAACCTGGGCTGTCTGCGTGGCAAGGAGGTGTTCTACCACTTAGTCACGCCTCTGCTTGGAAATACAGTGAAAATAACTTCCTCTGCTTGGAAATGCCGTGAAAATAACTTTCATGCTTCGCAAACGCAAGCGTCCTTTATTAGGCGTCACAATATAACATGTAATATCCCAGGAATATTGCGTGGTACAAGCGTACATTGCCATCGGGCGTCAGAATATGTGACTATTGTGGCATCGGAGACTGCGATCATCACCAGCAAGGAGCGCGGCTCTCCCGGCTCGTGACGCTGCGCTACGGGCGAACTCGGGTTTGCCTTATTCCATGCTGATGTGGAATAAAATGCCACAGATGTTTCTTTCATTGAGTGTCGTGCGTTATAACAACTATCATTACGATTTCATAGTTTAAAGCCGGCCACCCATTACAAACGGCACACACCTTACTGTGCGTATTCCCTTAGCACCACGTAGTGGGTGCATAGCAAGTATGCACTAAGTGGTTGAAGTAGGCACTCGGGAGAGGATATCGCTATCGCGTTCAACTCTTAAAGGCGAAGCTTAAGGGTCCCCCCAATTTTTTACTTGCCAGACAAGGTATGATTATGAGGCACGCTGTAGTGTGGGTACCAGGATCAATTTTGACCGCTTGGGGTCCTTTAATGTGCAGATAAATCTAAGTACACTGGTGTTCTTTGTATTTCGCTCCTATCGAAATACGGCCGCCGCGGCCGGAAAGCTATACCGCGGCCTCGAGCATAGCAGCGCGACACCATACGTGCTATGCTACCAGGGTGGTTTGCTTCATCAACGTCCGCGTTCACACATACCGCGTGGGAACACATACCACGCCAGGAAAAAAATTCACGCCGCTACTCTTTGCCTCTATTTTTCTGACTGCAGAAATGGGCACCGCGGTATCGACGCAGCCCGTACCTATCAGTGGAGGCGTGCCAACCTGCACTAGCCTGACACAAGTCTTAGCAAGCTGCCAGAAAATGTTGACGAGGGAATTGCAATCACGGCACAGCACTGTCTCTTCGACGCCATATGCATATGCAGTCTGCTTTGCAGAGCTTCTCTCCGTTTTCCAGTGATTTGCTGTGACAGTTACCTTTGGGCAAAGTTGTTTTTTCTTTAAACCACAGTGCAGTATTACTGGCGGAACGGCTGTTCGTGCTAAAATCAAGCAGGGGAACGGCGCACGCGCATCCTCTCGCCGCGGTACACTGCGGCCGGTCGTCTGGGCGCGAGCGGCTGTGTTGTGTCGCGACTCTCCGCCATGTGCCCTTTTACAGTGAAAGCTGTTATTAGATCACAACAAGGGTCGTTCCTGCGCCGTAGTTGTCTGCCGCCGCCGCCGGTGTCCGTAACCAATATCGCACGAAATAAAAAAAAAGAACTAAATAAAAAACACCTATAATGGGAATCGAACCCGGGTCTTCTGCGTGGCAGCCCAGCACTCTACCACTGAGCTACGCCACTTTTTTTTTCTTTATTACCAGTTTCTTAACACGTCACATGTATAAATACTGGACACTTGCTACAATAACAGGGCACCACTGCAGCAATGTCAAGACAGTCAAGACATGTCAACAATGTCAAGACAGATATGAGGAATGAAACAATTAGAATTCCTTGAGGTAAGCCAGGGGCTCAACCCTGGAAAGCCACTCAGGTACGAAGTCTTGTTGTTTCAGTGTATCAATGTACTGAATCATGCTCTCGCGAAAAAGCACGTGTGCAGGTCGCCTGTCAGGGTCGCAGTGAAAACCAGCCATCCTAGCCCGCCATAGACAATGTAGGCCAAGAAGCATTATCACATCAAACGGCAGCCCATCCTTATTTTCTATTGGTAAAAACCTGATGTCAAGTGGGTCTAAGGGAAGTTCTTTTTTAAGCGTTCTTTGTAAAACATCCCAGAAATACACCCCTTCCCAACAGTGTAAAAATACATGATCTATCGTCTCTGGTTTTCTGCAGATAAAACAATCTGAACCCCAGGGCATATAAAATCCTCGATCTTCTAAAAAAGTCCTAACCGTCAAGGTGCCGGAATGTAACTTAAAGAAAAACGTTTTTGCGCTTGGCTGAATTTGCATTTTTTAACACGTGTGAGAATATTGTTGCCCTCGCCCTCCCTATTAATTAACCTATACATAGGTATCGGAAAAATCATGTCGCATATGTTTTATGCAGTTTCTTTCGTCTGACTGAAAATAGGTATTCATTTGAGAACCGAACTGACAAAAAGCGGACACTGTCCACAACTTCCTTGAAGAAACCTCGCGTAGCTCCGGGCATATTTGAGGTGCTTACGACATAGTTAGGCAGCACACGACAGAGGCGCAATTGGCATATTGTTCTCAAGAAGGGGTGTCGAACATCTCGAAAGAACATAAAGCGATTTACAAGTTCCCGCACAAATAGGTGTGACAGGCTGAGTCCTCCCTGTTTTACTCTTCTGAACAGATTAGTTCTACTACATCTTTCCCAAGTGGAGCCCCATACAAATATTGCGCATATCCGATGAAACTATTGCACATTCACACGTGCACAACGCAACACCTGCATCACATACCATAATTTGCTCATGAAATATGTGTTGCATACAGTGGCTTTAGCAAACATTGAGAGACAGGTGCCGTTCCACTGCGCTGTTTTTTCGCGCATATGCTGTATTTGTTCAGTCCAGTATTCATTGGTATCTTTGTAGTGTTCAAAGGGCACAACGAGGTATTTTACTGGAGTTTTAAACCACCGAATGTTAGCATAAGTATCTGGGGTCGATGATCATTCTCCGTGTCATATTCACAGACTCTTACCCCAATTCACCCTGCTTCCTGTAATTTCTCCAAATTTCTTAACAACGGCAACTGTCTCTTGTATACTCTCTCTGGTGGTACAACACACTGCCACATCGTCAGCATATGCCAAAACTTTTACTTCTGCGTCAAGCAGTCTAAAACCGCGAATGGTTCGGCGGTTAAGCGACTGAGCTACGCCGCTGCTTGAAACTGCGGTGCAAACTGACCCTATGCAAGCTTCATGTCGGGTAAGGAATCGCGTTAACATGTGTTGTAAATCGTTTTAGAACAGTAAAGTAAGAACCGGGCGTCACACACTGCGAATTGCGTAACGAGTGGGGCGCTCAATGCTCCAACCAATTACAAAAGCATCAGGCAAAATTCTTCATCGTCGTCAACCACAGCATCAACAAAGTCCACATAATGCGTTACAAGAGTGAAGTGGGTACCGCGCTTTTCTGAAGAATGACGATTAATGACATAGTAGACGGTTCCCCGCTACACAAAAATTACGATGATTTATGGCGTAGTGGGTACCATGCAAGTGCGCTTGTAGTAGTTGCCCCAAGAGTGTTTTAAAAATGCTATAAAAAGGCCGCCCTTCCAGCTTTCGCTGTCGCTGTGCTGCGCGTTCCGCGCAGCCCTGGCGGTTTTTTTCGGCGCGCCACCTATCCAGCGCTGCTCTCCCGTAAGGCTGGAATATGCGATGACACACGGATAAATGCCGACGCGCTTCACCGCTTGTCAGTTGATCGACGGCCGACGCTCCGTTCGCCGCTATCTGTGCCAGTGTGTATTGCTGTAATCTAACTTTACGTTTCATGGCCACAAGTTCGGCCATATAAAGCTTCTTTGACACGCCGACTGTTGCCTTCGTCGACGTCACGACCACGTGACATCTGGGGAAAGTGCTGGTTCCTTGATGTTCCGGACGCCTACGAAGAGCCGAGAACCAAGCCCAAAGCGTGAAGAGGACACCCAAGCCCCCGTGCAACAGCGAGCAAGCCGCAGGCTACAAGGCTTGCAACCTGCATACGGCCTCCTACCTGAGAAGCCAAAAACTACGGCTACGAAGACAACAGCAACAATGAACACCGCTATGTCACCCGCGACAGTCGTGACGCAGCAAACCAGGGAGCCACCGATTTTTCACGGATCAACGAGTGAAGACCCAGAAACTGAAATACAAATAGACGCAAACCTTCGAGGAAGAAAATTAGAGACAGAACAGAAAGGGCGTCACTCGCAACTAACTTTATTCTCAGAACATCAGCGACATTTATAGCCGTTAGCAACTGTGCGCGCGCACATCGCCTCACATGCTCGTCAAAAAAAAAAAAAACTCGATAAGGTTGACAAGAAATGGAAAAAAAAGAAAACAAACAATTAAACGAAAAAAGATTAGAAGAAATCAAACTCACCACCACGGCAGAGCAACAGAAGTGTCACTAACACATATATCTCTCTTCTTTTTAATGTAGTATGCTTCCATTATTTCCCGTAGTATGCTTCCATGATAGTATGCTTCCATGTGGTATGCTTCCATGATAATCAGTTTTATATTCAGAGAAAATGGATCTGCATAGGTTCATGCGTGGCGCCTGTCCTATGTAACATATTTTTAGCGGATTTTGACAGGGAAGTGGCTCAGGTTATTGACGATGCGAAGCTGAAGATTTTTAAGTATGTAGATGACTTTTTTTTAGTCGTTTTTAAATCTAACCCTTCTTTGACAACCTCTAACTCAGTGGATGAGGTTTTAGCTCTTTTTAGACAAAATGCCAAGGGACTTGTTTTCACGCATGAACTTCCTGTTGGCAGCGTGTTGCAATTTTTCAGACCCGAGTCTCACTTTCTCGGAGACGCACATATGTTGGGTATATTGTCCACGTTCACGCAAGGCACTTCTACCTTTTGATGCTTCGCATTCTAAACTTGTCAAGAGGGCCGTTGCTTCCATGTGCCTGGAAGGAGCACTGGTAAAATCTTGTCCGCATAGAATGCAGGAAAGTTTCGGTAATCAGGTCACGCGGCTGTGTTCAGCTGGCTACCCTAGTTCTGTCGTCGTTGCAGTCTCAAAAACCCTCCTTCAAAAACTGAAGGGATCGAGAAGAAACAGGCAGCCGATGGAAAAAAGGCCCAGGGTTATGCCATATGTGCACAAGGTTGCTCACAACCTTAAGAATGTGGCTAACAGGTACAAGGTACCTATGGTGTTCTCGGCGCCCCGCAAGTTGGCGAGCCTGTGCCCACGAATTTCGACTGCACCGAGGCCCTCCCCGTGTGGGAAGAGGCGACTTTTCCGCCTGGCTGACGCTGCGATGTCTGAAGACAAAAAAGTACGTCTGCTCATGCGGGGTGTTAAACAAGGACTGTTCGCAGTACTTGTCCGCAACGCGCCCACGGCGGTCGCCGAATTTCTCACCGAGGCTACAACTATTGAACGGAGACTTGACATGCGGAGGAAACAGTACAATCGCTCTCTGCTGTCTGCAGCATATTCCGAAGTGCACTCACTGGCAACCGACGACTTGCGCGAAACCATCCGAGCGGTTGTGCAGGAGGAGCTGCGCAAGTTGTTACCTTCGCCGCAGCCTCAAGTGGAGTCGATCGCCGACATTGTACGCGAGGAAGTTCGGCAATCGCTTGGAATTCGCGAAGCACCGCAGCCTCAGCCGGAAGCTATGAGCTACGCCGCTGCAGTCCACCGCAACTCTCCTCCAAGGCCGCGTCAGGACGCTGCACCACCGCAGTTCCGCCGCCAGACTCCGCCACCGACGCCATACCGCCTACCTACCGTTCAACGCTGCGCTCCAAGGAAGACCGACGTTTGGCGCGCCCCTGACCACCGCCCACTCTGCTACCACTGCTGCGAAGCCGGCCACACCTACCGCCGTTGCCAGTACCGACAGATAGGGCTACGCGGTTTTGCCGTCAATGCGTCTCGTCCACAGCGGGGTGAACGACCACAAGATATCGCCGACTACCTCGCAGGAGCTCAGTGGACACCCCGACGGCGTTCCCGCTCGCCGTCGCCCGGCCGGTACATGTCAGCGCACCGCCGGCAGTACACTGGCCCAAACCGGGGCCGGTCGCCTAGCCCGTATCCGGGAAACTAAGGCCAGCAACCGATGGAGGTGCGGTTGCTGTACGACGAAATGCCGAAGATCCTCCGCGGCCACCGAGGACGACAACGCAACGATAGCTGCAGAACACGACGCAAAGCAGACGAAGCCCTGCCCACGAAACGTCGCGGACCGACGAAGACGTCACGATGCAACAGAGAAGCAGCGCAACAAATCGACGCAGCCGTGATCCGACGCCGCGACCCCACCGCAACGCACGTCGATGAACCAGCGACCTCCACGTAATATTCGACGACCACAACGTCACCGCTCTCGTCGGACACTGGAGCCGACTATTCCTTCGTCAGTGGACCTTTCGCGACGAAGTTGAAGAAAGTGAAGACTGCTTGGCAAGGCCCTGAAATCTGGACCGCTGGGGGTCATCTAATAACGCCGGCCGGTGTTTGCACAGCAAGAGTCACCATGAATAACCGGACTTATCCCGCCAGCTTTCTAATCCTACAGAACTGCTCCAGGGATGTGATACTTAGGATGAACTTCCTAACTCAACACGGCGCCGTCATCGACTTGAGGTCTGAGTCGATAACACTGACCTCAGGAAAGCGTTGCCACCTACACGACCCCGGAAACCATGCATTGAATGTAATTGAAGAGGAGGTCGCCGTTTCGCCTCTCTCCAGCGTCGTCATTTCTGTCGGCACCGAAATACCCGCTAACCTTGACGGCGTCATCGAGGGCGATCAGCACCTGCTTGTGAACCGTCAGATTTGCATCGCAAGAGGCATCGCCGAGTTGCGTGATGGTAAAGCAAAGGAACTGATGACAAACTTCAGCCACGAATATAGGCACCTCAACATTGGTACGACGGTCGCCTACATCGAGAAATTCGTGGACACCAGCGATGATTTCACCCTCTCCGATGCTACCGAACCTGCTTCGACCAACCGACATCCCCAAACAGAGTTCGACGTCAACCCGAGCCTCCTGAAGCACAAGCAAGACCAGCTCAAAACTCTGCTTCTGCTATTCATGGACAGCTTCTCATCGTCAAGAATTCGACAGACCCCAGTCGCGAAACATCGTATCATAACACAAGAAGTGCCCGACCAATCCGGCAGAGCCCTTATCGAGTTTCGACGAGAGAACACGAAGTCGTAAAGAAACAAGTCGACGAAATGCTACGCGACGACATAATCCAGCCGTCCAAGAGTCCCTGGGCGTCTCTCGTGGTGTTGGTGAAGCAGAAGGACGGGACGCTACGCTTTCTCTGTCGACTATCGTCGCCTGAACAAGATCACGAAGAAAGACGTGTACCACCTCCCACGGATAGACGACGCCCTGGATCGACTCCACAACGCGAAGTACTTTTCGTCAATGGACCTCAAGACAGGCTACTGGCAAATCGAAGTCGACGAGAGAGACCGAGAAAAGACTGCTTTCATAACTCCGGACGGCCTGTTCGAGTTCAAGGTCATGCCTTTTGGTCTTTGCTCGGCCCCCACGACCTTCCAACGCGTTATGGATACCGTACTGGCTGTCTTGAAGTGGCAGACTTGTCTTGTGTACTTTGACGACGTTGTTATGTTTTCCTCAAACTTCGGCGAACACCTCCAGCGCCTTGAAGCTGTACTTCAAGCAATCAACACCTCCGGACTCACCCTGAAGCCACAAAAGTGTTGCTTCGCCTACGAAGAACTCTTGTTCTTGGGCCACGTGATAAACAAGTCCGGAGTACGCCCCGAACCGCAGAAGACAGCCCCCCATCGCTACATTCCCACCACCTGCCGACAAGAAAGCCGTGCGTCGATTTCTTGGCCTGTGCGCCTATTACAGGCGGTTCGTGGAAAAACTTCGCCCGCATCGGCGAGCTACTCACTTACCAGGACCGACGTCGAGTTCAAGTGCGAAACGACACAGGAGGAAGCATTTCAAGAACTAAAACGACGCCTGCAAACGCCTCCGTTACTTGCACATTTCGACGAACATGCCGAAACAGAAGTGCACACCGACGCAAGCAGCGTAGGACTCGGCGCCGTGCTTGTGCAGAGGACGGACGGACTGGAAAGGGTTGTCAGTTATGCTAGCCGGTCGCTATCCAAAGCAGAGGCCAACTATTCCACAACAGAAAAGGAGTGCCTCGCCATCATCTGGGCTACGTCAAAGTATCGCCCCTACCTCTATGGCAGGCCCTTCAAAGTTGTGAGCGACCACCACGCCTTGTTGGCTAGCTAACTTGAAGGACCCTTCAGGTCGCCTCGCAAGATGGAGTCTACGGCTTCAAGAATTCGACATCACCGTCGTTAACGAATCCGGACGAAAACTCTGACGCCGACTACTTGTCTCGCGCCCCTGTCGACCCGCGCCGCAGGACGACCAGGAGGATGACTTCTTGGAAACGATAAGTGCCGACGACCTCGCCAAACGACAACGAGCCGACCCGGAACTCAGGGCCCTTGTGGAGTACCTCGAAGGCAAGACCACCATCGTTCCGAAGGCATTCAAGCGAGGTCTCGCGTCGTTTTTCTTGCGAAACGGCGTTCTTATAAAGAAGAATTTCTCGCCACTTCGAGACAAGTACCTTCCCGTAGTGCTTCAGCATTGCGACCAGAAGTTCTCCAGGCAATACACGACGACCCGATGGCTGGACACCTCGGACTTTCTCGCACGCTCGCAAGAGTACAGGAAAAGTATTACTGGCCGCGCCTTGCCGCCGACGTCACTCGCTATGTAAGGACGTGCCGAGACTGTCAGCGACGGAAGACACCGCCCACAATACCAGCAGACATCCTTCAGCCAATCGAGCTTCCTCGGCGACCGTTCCAGGCAGATCGGGATGGACCTCCTGGGGCCGTTCCCAACGTCGACTTGCGGAAATAAAAGGATCGTCGTAGCTACTGACTACCTCACCCGCTACGCCGAAACAAAAGCCCTGCCCAAAGGCACTGCCGCCGAGGTAGCCAAGTTCTTCGTTGAGAACATCGTCCTGCGACACGGCGCCCCAGAGGTTCTCATCACCGACAGAAGTACGGCTTTTACTGCTGACCTAACTCAGGTGATATTGGGATACAACCACACAAGCCACCGCCGGACCACCGCGTACCACACACAGACCAATGACCGAGCGTCTAAATAAGACCATCGCCGACATGCTGGCGATGTACGTCGACGTCGAACACAAGACGTGGGACGCCATTCTTCCGTACGTGACCTTCGCGTACAACACGGCCGTACAAGAAACGACGCCGATGACGCCATACAAGTTGGTCTACGGACGGAGCCCGGCAACGACGCTCCACGCCATGCTGCACAACATCGCTAACGAAGGGAACCTCAACGGCGCCGTGCGCGACCTGAAGTCGTCCATTTCGTGCGCCTCAAGCCGTATTGCGCGCGTTAGCGAACCTGAGGACTGCACTTATTGCTTTATTATTGTATTTTCTTGCTTTATTGTTACTATTTATTGTTCCATGCATTTTCCCCCGTGTTCTGATTTAAGCATCGGGACGATGCTTTTTCATAGTGGGGCATTGCCACGCGTGTTTCTTATTTTCACTTTTGCTGTATTCGGTTTTCGTCCACAGACTGTCAGCAATGCTCAGCGCAACCCATGCCTCATTGTTCGAGAAGCTTCACGATTATTGTAGATCGTTTTGTTAAGATTGCGCGCAAGAGGAGAACACTCGAGGTTATTCGAGAGCCTCCGCGACAACCAGTGATAAGGCTGGAATATTTGATGACACATGTGTAAATGCCGACGCGCTTCACCGCTTGTCAGTTGGATCGACGGCCGACGCTCCCTTCGCCGCTATCTGTGCCAGTACGTATTGCTGTAATATAACTTTACGTTTCACGGCCACAAGTTCGGCCAAATAAAGTTCCTTCTTTGACACGCCGACTGTTGCCTTCGTCGACGTCACGACCACGTGACAATATCAAGAAGGTGGCTATGAAAGATGGCATGCGCATGGTTTTGTCGGCTCCGAGGAAGTTGAGTGGTCTGTGCCGCCGTATTCAATCGGCATGCGCAGAGAAGGGCCACGTGCGGCACGAAGCATGTCTCGAAATTTGTGCCTTACGTTACTCACGTTGTCGATCATATCCCTTTATCGTGTGGCAAAGCATACACTGGGCAAACTGGCTGGTGTGTTAATGATCGCCTCAGGGAACACAAGGCCTCTCTTCCTACGAATGATAGTGCTCATCTACCAAGCCATTGCAGGCTGTCCGGGTGCAATCCTGCGCTTGACAACACGAGAATCTTAGGTCGGGGAAAGACGAAAACCCAAATGAAAATTTTGGAAGCCTTCTACATTACGAAAGAGGGAAACAATTGTGTCAGTGACACATCAGTGCACTAGTATGCTACGGAGATGGCCTTTCTAGACGCCGTGATAATTCATTGATTTTTTGTACTATATGACGCATGGCTGCTTCACGCATGCGCAATGTGGTTCCGGCGGGTATAAGTAACTGTTTCAGGCGTGCTTTGATCAGTTGTAAGTACCATCCGGTCCCGTTCTGTCCTTCTATGTATTTCTTGTTTCCCGCTGGTTTTCATTCAATACGATACCCAGAGCGTCACCCACTCGTTATGAATCACCTCATGGAGATGCGTGAATTTTCTGTGGTCTACTCGTAGGAAGGGCTTGCCATCATGCCACCATCACCCCGCTTGTTCACCTAGCCATCCACCAAAACGTGTTTGGCATGACCACCAGCAGCCAGCATCTTCCACTTTCACTATCATTGGCCATTTTGAACACCAACTGAAGCTCGCCACCGCCACCATCTGCCAACATTGTTCTACTTTCGCCATCATCAGCCATTCGGTCTACCTCAATTTCCAGCTGATCCACTGTTATTTCCTCCTCATCCACTATGATTTCAATTTATCCACGAACGATTCCAGCATCCACAAATCCAGGATTTTCAATAGAACAGGGGACTTTATTTGTGGTTTCTTAACTCTATTCTATTGAGTCTCACCTAAATTGAAGGAAATTAAACTGGACGAAAAATCACCCTTGCCGACGAAGTGGATGGGGGGGGGGGGGGGGCACCCTCCTTTGTAGCTGAAATGGCAGAGCATAGCACGAATTCGAAGGTTGTGGGTGTTGCATTAAAAAAAACGAATGTCCCATCCGGAGCAAAGGTGTCAGCATCGGGGGGGGATTAGGGAATTCCATTGAAGGGAAGAAGACAGGGTAGCCATGGCGTCGGGTCTCCTTTGCTTACAGTTACAGTGGGTTCGGATCCTACCGACGGAAAGGGTGATTTTTCGTCCACTTTATTTTCAGTTTAAACGAGAATGATTACCTGACACTTAAGAAACCCCAAATAATGTCCCCTACATATGCTTCCCTTGGCTTGCCTGTCGGTTTTGTTAGTTGTGTACAGTACAGAAAACGAGCTCCTCGGACAATTCCCCGATACTTTTAGGGGCGAAGCTCCTTAGGGCATGGGCTAGTCCGGCGTCGCCGTCGTCGTAGCCACCTCTATGCACATGGAAGGTACCCACTATACTCATGACGATGATGATGACGCAACTTGAGGGTAGATCCGATACAAGAACCATTGGCTCTGCATTTCACGAATTTCACAGCGTCCCGCGGGCGGTGTGGCCATCTCTGCCAAGCAGAACACTGTAGTACAATAAGATAAGGCCGTCAACCACCACTACAGACACGAGAGTCATGGTCGAGGTCATAGAGGGGCAGCTTAGCAATGGCTAGGCAGGTGGTGTCTGTCGCCCAGGTTGACTCCATTCCTTGGTCTTACTTGGATGTGCTTGCGGGGGGCTTAGTCCATCCCTCCTTCCCGCGTCCCGCAACCCCACAGCGCATGCGCGTCCCCTCTCTCTCCTCTCCAACGCTCACCCCCTTTCTCTCCTCTATGAATCATGTACTGTACGGAGCGGCGCCCGCGTCCTACATCCCTCCCCTCCCCTCTAGGAGTCCTCTACAGAGCCATATAAGAACACCTATCCCTCCACTTCACCGACCATAAAGCCGTTATAATGAAGGGGGGACCGCAAGCCACGTCTAGCTACCATTTAGCCGCTGCACCAACGTAAATAACCTCTACCTGACCAATGCAAAAGGAGACCACCAATTCTACCATAAGCATAAGAACGAGGACAAGGCAATGCTCAACGAGTTCCAACGTCTTGAGCAACATCGATTACCCACATTCACACAGCGATATCTACGATCCCTGCGAGAAGACGTCGACTCGTGGGAGTTTACCCTTGCCCTGCTCAACGTTCGGTCTCTTCATGCTCACGTAGACGACGTCGAACGGGACCCCATACTGACCACGGTGGACGTGCTCTGCTTTACCGAGACGTGGAACGCAAAACGACCGTTCATTAAAGGATACGGTCCCATTGTATGTACCGACGAAGCAAAGGGTCCCACGGGTGGTGTGGCCATCTATGGCAAGTAAACCGAAACTGCTGAAGACCTTAAATTACCGCTCACCAGTCAGAGCCACAACGGCCAACATGCCAGTGTAAAGCTCTTTGAAAGTGGAATCAACCTACTTACCATGTATCTAGCACCTAACATATCAACCGGAAAAATAAAGATACACACCGCCTTAGGAGACTATCCAAACAAGAACGAAGCGTTCGTACTGGTGGGTGACTTTAACGTTAACATCACAAAAAATAGTTGGCTCATACAACATATGGCATCGCGATGTGATCTCACATGCATATCGTATGACCACATGCAACCCACAACCATCCGAGGAACCTGCATCGATCTCGTCTTTGCAAACTTCCCACTACGACCCATCCAAGAACCCCTATCCCTCCACTTCACCGACCATAAAGCCGTTATAATGAAGGCGGAACGGAAGCCACGGCTTATGTAAACGGTAACCACCACGGCTCACGACCAACGAAGAAAACACGGCTCCAGTACGAAAACGGAAAACCACGGCTCATGAATAAATAAAATTTCTCAATATATACACACAGTGTTTGTCACTTTCATGAGTGAAATTGCATTTTGGGCAGGGCAAGACAGAAAGACGCATGAGCTCAAGCGCAGCACGCCGTGCATGACATCCCACGGTCGCTCGCGACACCCGTCCCCCTTCCGGTGGCGCCGCGACGGTGGCCCAGGAAACTAGCCCTACCACACCGATTTCGGAGCTCGTGGCAGGCTGCGAAGTATGCGCTTCCATCAAGCGGCCATGACTCTGGGCATCCGCAATTACTGACGTAACAAAGTTTGCAAAACTACATTGCTCGTACTGCGCCAACGATCTGTACGTTGCGAACGTATCGCTTCCGATTCCACGCCGTGCCCTAACTTGAAGATCAACACGATCTGCCAAGCGCCCGCATAGCTAGAATGAGACCGAATAGACCTTTTTCAAGCACACGAGCGCCCCCAACGGGCGCGCAAGCGCTCATGGGAAAAGTGTGTACCCCGCAGCAGCCGCCGCGACGAGCGCGCTGGCCTCACGCTTTAGCTTCCTGCTTGCGCCGTGCCAGTGCGCTTCTCAGATAAAGTGAATTTGTCAAGGCGCAACTTATTGCAGCATAATTCAACCACGAACCTCAGTGATTAGGCTGCGACGGCTTCTCTGCGATTTCCATCTGTTCCACTGTCGCATCAGCTGCGCAGCTCAGAAGCGTCACCTTTTAATGATTATTATTTTTTGGCACCAGTACGCCTTACGGCATAAATGAAATAAAAAAAGGTATAACTGGGTAGCCTATAAAGTGCAGGAGCGGTGAATAATTTGTGGATGCGTTTGGAACCAACGTCCATCGACGTGTCGACGACTACATTGGGGCTCTGATATTTAAACAGTATACGCTTGAAAGTATAGTCGGCATTTTGTAAAATAAGATCCATGCACTATAGAGAGCGTGCGCGTCGAGTAATAAACGACAAGCGCCAGCAACATTCGTTGGCAGCATAACTACAAGAGTGAATAAAACTTACACCACGGAAAGAAAGAAGCAGGGCAAGGAAAGCAATAAACACAGACAGAGATCGATTTTATTGCAAGTGTGCAAGTTATATATATATATATATATATATATATATATATATATATATATATATATATATATATATATATATATATATTGTGGGAATCACGCTCGTCGCGTGGCTGGCGTGACACGTGCTGCGCACCAGTGATGCGCGTGGCCCACCCATGGGTTTTAAAAGCTGCCACCGTGGCGCGGCCTGGACAGTCGGTGGCGGAACGCTGTGTGCGCGGGAGGGGTGTGCCCCGCCGGGGCCAAGGTTAGGGGCGAGTGCGTGTGCCCATGTTATTGTACCGTGTAGCTTTTACAGAGTTTTGTTAATGTTATTAAACGTTTATTTTTGAGTTCAACCGGCCCAGCATCATTTCCTTGGCAGCACGACGGCGCGAACCCTTCATCTGGCGCCCAACGGGGATTTAGTCGTTTGCTGCCAGCAAGATGGAGACGGCGATGCAACAGCTTCGCGAGGCGCTCCAACGGCTGGACGTGATGACCGCAGCCTACTTCGGGGCAAAAGGAGTGCGGGTCCCGACAGTGGCCGAGGGACGATGGGCGGCGCTTGTGGCTAGACAGACGGTCTCGCCGGCACAGGTTCAAAGAGATCGCGAGGCCGAGGTTTTCGGCGAAAGCAGGGATGAAGGCGTCAGCGGTCAGACCAAGGAGGCCCTGCTCGCGGAGCCTGCCGAGAACGGGGCGGACCTTTTGGTGGTCCCTACCGTGGAATGCGGGCTGACGCAGGGTGACGACGAAGACGCACACCCGGGCCCGTCATCTTCGATGGCGTTTGTTTCCGGGACCACGCCTGGATGTGTCAGTGGAAAGCAAGGTGACTGGGACGACTGTGAACAAGATGATGCGCCGCGGGAGCGCAAGAAGCTGCAGCTCAAGCCCCGCTCGGTGCCCGTGGAAGCGAATCATGAGTGCGATGCGGTGCCGAAGACCGCCAAGGTTGCACCTCAGGCTTCATCGTCCATTTTCGGCGAAGCGCGACCCGTAGACACGGCTTCCCGAGCGCGTGAGACCGAAGCACGTCTGGCTCGGCAGCGTGAGGAAGAAGAGCGCCGACGAATCCGGCACCGGCAGCCCTTTCAGGACGGTCTCGATTACGACCGGTTGCGGCGCTCTAGTGTCGCCTCTGGTTCACTGCGACCGCGGCGTTCCTCAGGGTCTGGCACTCACTCCTACGACGATGGAGGACGGCAACCACTGTCGCGGCGGTACAGCAATGGCAGCGATCAGTATTCGCAAAGTAGTGAGGATGGTCCTCAGGCTGGCTATGATGCGCTTGATCATGGCGAACCGGGAGACTCTGCAGAGCATCCGCCAGCTGACCACATCCACCCACCGTACTTTGAAGAGAAGGTATCGCCGGCACCGCCATCGACGGACACGGCCACCGAGTCCTACCCGAAGCGTACGACTCCGGAACACCTGCCACGAAGCCCTTCTTCAAAGGGGGGGGAATGTGTGGGAATCACGCTCGTCGCGTGGCTGGCGTGACACGTGCTGCGCAACAGTGATGCGCGTGGCCCACCCATGGGTTTTAAAAGCGGCCACACAGTAAAAAAATTACACCCTTAAGGGTGTAATGCGGGTGTTTGCATTAAAAGCACCCTCATGAACACCCTTATTACACCCTTATTTTCACAAATTGGGTGTTCGTAAGTAAAACACCCTTGCAACACCCCATTTACACCCTCATCTGAGGGGTGTAATGAACAAGGCTACAAATGTACGACCTTTTTGGGCAGGTTTTGCTTATATTTTAAGTATACATGAACCGTCTTGATACCAGCAAGGCCCGTCCTACTAGCTGCTTGCGGTTCTAGTAACGAATCGAAGTAGGAAGTAACGCAATGCAAGCGAAACACAGCGTTCATTCATAAAGCGCGCGAACTACAAAGACGGAAGATACAGCAGGAGCGCTGCTTATCCAATAAGATCAGGGCCAATCCTGTCGTATGTGTTCCTCTCGTCTCTGTCGTTTTCGCGCTTTCTGAATACTGAAAAAATGAACTAGCACGAATCAAGCTAATGTTGCGCACAATCCCCCCCCCCCCCCCTACCTTATGAGCGATGATATTAAAGCTGGAGGTAAAACGTCTGCCAACTGCAAAATGCCCTCCGCGCAGTTGACATAGCCATGACGTCGACGGCAACGGGTCATCAGGTCCCTTAAATATGGACATTGACGTGATGTATTTTAAGCCGCGGGCATGTTTTATTTAATTACAGTTGCGAATATTCCTCTTCGTGTTACAGATTCTTCGTTAAGTGCATCAGAAAAAATTAAAAGGAGGACACCGACTATAAAAAAGAATGCGAAAAAAGACGTCTCGGTTCCCCTGACGGAGCCTTGCTCACAATGACGGGAGCCTTGTTGACTAGATTGCGAACAAGGTTCTCGTCAGGGGCGCCGAAACGCCTTTTTTCGCATTTTTTTATGGCGGGTGCCCTTCTTTTAATTTTATGATGTTACTTCCCGAGCATACGTGCTTCCGTCAAAACCTCAACTTCATTAGGTGCGATAAGTCAACAGTACTGCACCCTTTTCAGTGGTGGTCTTGTTCGAAGGACTGCAAGCAAAGTACAAATAGGTGTTCTCTTCAAATAGTGTAACGATCCATGCATGCAATGTTGCGTGGAGCAATGTCCTGCGCAATATCAAGGCGCTCATGAAATATTGCCTGCGTGGCCATGAATGCACAGTCGCGCAGTCTCGACCACAGGAGCTGCGACTGGGCACCATCCGCGTACGCTGGGCCAGGTGTCAGCCATGGGAGGGGGGATTAGGTGCAAAAGTGCTCCCCGCCCCCAAGGCCACACACACCTTGATTTTGCAGCCCTACCACTGCTTGCTTCATGTATATGCTTCGTTTAATTCTTATTGCTATAATAAGTTCTGGCGTGAATAAAGCAGTAATAAAAGCGTGCACTGTCAGCGCAGAGCGCTACGAAGCGCGGCGACGAGTGTGGCGAGGATTAAGAAGCGAAGCGGCGCGACAGGAAAGACGACGGCAAGTTGCTAGACTATGGACGCAACGACGACATGCCGACCCACAGTTTCGAGCAATGGAAGCCTAGGCTAAGCTACCACGAATAGCCGAAGACGAGGAGTTTTGAGTGAGGGAGGTGGCGTCGCGGGAACGGCACGACAAGGCTCATAGCGAAGAGAGACCTTCGACTGTCCATCGAACAAAGGGAATCCGACCCTCGCTTGCGAGTTCTGGAAAATTTCCGTCTCCGAGAAAGAGCGGCTACAGCCGACGCTGAGGGAAGGTTGAGTGGAATCACATTATCATCGCTATATCACAGCTGATACAGTACTTAGTAAAAGTGACCCTAAAGCTATGCAAAAGCCATTAGCTCCACTGTTTCACCAGTCTTTACGACGCTAAGTAAGTAAAGCTGTGACGTGCAGCCCGTGCAGTCCTTACAGCGTCGTCGCAATGCACACTGCGATTCGAATACACTGGTTAAAGAAGCATAACGAAATAGGCCGAAGAAATAGAGCTGCGGCCGCGCCGGCCGCGCAATCCAACAACGGCTGGAGGAACGTTCGCCGGCGCTGCCGGCGCCGCTGGCGCCGCTTAGTCTCGTCGCCTAGGCAACCTCGGCTACCCTGACCGCCGCGCGTGCGCAGCGCGCGGCACTATGTACCACGTGACTCAATGCGCTGGAGAAATAGTCTCCGGTTTTTGTGCGTGTGGTGCGCGTCGTTCTCGCTCAGTCGAGTTTAGCAGTCGGTGTTTGTTTGTTTGAAATGTGCCTGCGCTCTGTGCTCGTCCTTTGTCTTCTGCCAGTGCTGCTTATTAGGAAGATGCACTGTACTGAAGGGGAGGCCTGCAGCTTCATATCGTGGAACACTCGGAAGTGAAACGGTATGTACCGCTCTCATGTTGCTGTCGTCAGCGCTTTCTTAACTGTGTGAGCGCGATAATAACGCCGTCAACTGAGTCCTTCATAACTGGTGGACGATAAGTCAGCATTTGTTTACGTAGCGAGTATATTTGTGTGTATTGTTTCATCGGGATGATGGCAAAGTTGTGTGATAGTAAGTGCGGGCAAGCTTTTCTTCCTTTGGAGTTGAAAGCAGAGTGCCCATTCGCGGCTGTGATTCGGCGATGGATTTGAACAGAGTTGTGGCCATGGTCGTGGCGGCGCCCTTCTCTGTTGGCAGTGGTGTTTGGTGCCCCGCTCGCGATGAACCTCTATTTTGGTTTAATAATAGTTGAGTGGGGATGGCGCCTGTTAGCTGTAAGCGTCAACCATGTCGAAGGCGCGTATGCTTGGGCATGTTGTTAATTCATGTGCACTTTTTTTTAGTGCACAAAAGGGCCAAGGACGGAAAACAAGGGCGTGGTGTCCGCGTCGTTCTTTTCAGTCCCTGTTCGCTTTGTGCGCTGAAACTACCGTGATACTCAGGTTGATGCATGTGGGTGATAACACAGCATATTGCGTCGCGTTAGGTGCGCCTCGCGAAGCTCGCCTACGTGCTAATACGTTCCGTTTCGTTAAATTCGTAGCGAAGTTTTCATTCACCCGGAACGTAGGTTGTGGGATACAACCCGTGCATGTGGAGCCGTTCGTTAAACTTGACTTGTGTTTGAACGGATCTTTCATGTGTGTGTGTGTGTGTGTGTGTGTGTGTGTGTGACCAAATAACCATACCTTAACTGTGCAAGCGCTAGTTTGAGCATAAGTGCTGGCGTTCGAACCCAATTTATTTTATTTTGTTTATTTCCACCATGTGGAGCTTTCGTTATATTGTTCTGGTTATTAAGAGTTATTCACTTCACCCAATTTTGGTGTTTTAACTGCGCTAAGTACTTTTACGTGTAGAAATATTATAAAACGGAGTTTGTACCACCACCTGCAATGACATTTTCTGATAAAAGCCGAACCTAATAGTTTATCCGATATTGTAAGTTCTCTAGTCATAAGTTACAGATGTTAAAGGGATTTGTGCTGTGTCAAGCATATCAATATTTTCTTTGTTGCACAAAACTCGCGATAATGTTATACATACTGCACGATATGCATGCATGTGTTGCTACTAAAATGTAAGATTACGCAGCGTATTTATCTGAAAACACAACAAATATAGAATGCTTTTTTCGGGATCTTGGCGTTGAAACAATTAAATAACTTAAGGAATCTGTTTCAGCGAATTATTATTGTGTATTACTAAATTCCGGTCAATAGCTTTCAGGATTCTGGTTATTGGCGATTGTTGGAGAAGCTTACATATTTTTGCTTACAGCTTACAGCTCCCGTCCTCGTGTCACCTTCCTTCGTCCTGTCATTGCGCTGTTTTGTCAAGTTGTAAGTTATGTACCAACTAGCCCACCTTTCGCCGCTTCTCCAGTTTACATACTTTATTGTGATGGCCTGTGGTTCATGATCGGTGCTTTGTAAGTCTCAGAATATCTGCCTTTTCTTCCCTGCACAGCCATTAAACAGCCTATGCTGCAGCATTAGTAAGGAGTTCTGCTGTTTTAGCTGACCAGGATCTTTGAAACGAGGGACCATAATTTAGCAGTATGCAATAGTCATTTAGCGAAAGCAATTTCTTACATTATATAATCGTGTCAATGTGAGCCGCCTGAAGAACACTACTTCAGTTTTAGTCGCAAGCAAACACATAACTACACCAAGGTGGTAATGTGGGCATGTTGGTATTCCATGTTTAAGAAGGGTAAGAGCGCACTGAAGACGAACACACAATGAAGGCACACACACGCACACACATAGCGTTACTTTCAACAGTTTATTTTTGTGATCTCGAGACTAGTTATAGGGCAAACCATGAGCACATCTGCTGCACAGAAGTAACAGCAACATTACTAAGCATCATAACGGACACCAAGGAAATCAAATTCTTTTTTTGTCAGCGCGATAGAAGGCATACTAACACACCTGTCACCCAACTTTTCAATCTGTCCTGCTTCAATTATCTCGCGTGTAAGCTAATTTCTATTTCTTGACAGAACTCTGCACGTGTCGAACAAAGGCAGACAACCGTACTTCTTACAATGTGTTGCTAAGAACCCACCTGCCACGTTTCTTACATTGTAATGGTGTTCACGCAGATGTGCTCATGGTTTGCCCTATAAGTAGTGTCGAGATCACAAAAATAAACTGTTGAAAGTAGCGCTATGTGCGTGCGTGTGTGTGCCTTCATTGTGTGTTCGTCTTCAGTGCGCTCTTACCCTTCATAAACATAACTACACATAACCTAATTTTACATGTTACCTGCACTGGATACATGATGAATGTGATACCGTCGTGTATGCGAAGTGGTATGGTGCTTTTGTGTAATAAATAAAATATTTATATGATGCACATAGCTTTGCATTCCCTTTAAGAAACACATCGTATGAGTACCATGGTATACCTGCAGAAATTCACATTTGCCTATGTGGATGCATATTTATGCATAGAACTCAACTTTCACTTAGACATGGTCGATGCATAAAGCTAATGGGGCATCATCGCCTAGGAGCTGTATACATTTGTATTGGTGCGCCTGCAAGCTAAAAGGGTAAAGTAAAGTTCAGATCTTCGGCATCAAAGGTATAAAAAGTTCTGCCACAGCACGCTTCTTGTATTTATTCCTCAGCATACCTTTTTTTGCATTTGTGACTGTGTGGAGTCCCATGCCACTGAATATGCTGGCTATGCACTGCATTTATACCTTCACATAACTAAGAAAGCAATTGGTCATGTCGGGAGCATACTGTATGTTACACTCTTTGTAAAATTTTTGGTCATTGCTCCTTATGTATTTATTTTAGGTTTCCGGGAACAAATTTGCTGTATAGAAAGAACAGCCTGGTCCCACTTCTGTCGAAGGAACCAGCCATCTAAGCAGCTGAAGATGGATTGTGAAACCAGCAGTGAAGAGCTGTGGTTTTGTAATGTGCAAGTGTATGAACAATCACACTACGTTAATCTAACCCCAATTTCATAACCTTGTCAAATGCTGTGATTTTGTAATGTCAAAGTTTATACACTGTTACATATAGTGGGCTGTAAATAAGCCTTCAGCAAGTTTCTAGCCATACCTTTTTGCAGTGTTTATAGCGCGCACATTCTAGAAATAGTACCTCACTCTCTTGTGTAGTTTGCTACCTTGTGGTTTTTGACTCGGGGCTTTGTGACTTTTTTTGCAGCAGTTATAATAACAGAACATTTGCTGTTGAAATTTTAGCTTAACAAAACTGCCAGTACTTGTCAGTAAAATCAGTGTATCGAATATTGTTTTGGAATTTCTTTTTGAGTTTTATGATAAGCTTTTCGTTTTGTAACGATTTCTTTTAAAACAAATAAATACTCATATTTCCTTCAATTGCCAATTATTCTGTTGCCTTTGCTTGGAAAGGGATAATCCTTAACATTTGTCTGAGCACGCCTAAGTAAAATTTCATTCTACTGCTGTGCTGCAGGTCATGTTTCTGCAGTGCAGTCGTGATCATACCGGCCTTATTACATGCATTTCCTGCATATTATCGCATTCAGTATGAGCTGTAACGTACAAGCCATAGTCAGATTGCTCACCTGTTTTTATTGGACCCACCCACAATCCATTTCTTTTAAGTAGGTGGAAAAAGTTTCATCATTTCAGCAATGTGCACAATCTTCTACTACACTCATGTACTTTCCCAAAAAAAGAGATAATATGGAGGCCTGCTGAGCAAAACGACATTCTGAGTCTTTATAATGTTGCATGAGTTGTTACGAAGAATCGCTGCTCGTGTATCAGCTACAGCTGTTGGGTGGCAGCGCCAAGAAACTCGACGACAGTCACACTGGTGTGGGGACTGCTGCAGTTTTTGGAACTTTTTATCAATCCATTTTTTTCAAGGGATTGCAGGTTTCTGAATCATCTCCTTAACAGGAGAATTCTTTCTAGAGTGCACCTGAAGGGATTGGATACACGCTGATGTCTGCAGTGCCCCAAGGGGGGCTGGCTGGGAAAAAGCATCCTGTGTTTCCCCCTTTTACTGCCACCCTTTCAAGGGTGTTTTTGTCTATTACACCCCACTCAAACGGGTGTAGCTTATTGTAACACCCATAGTTTAGGGGTATTCATAAACACCTGTTAAAGTAGGGTGTAATCTTTCCTTACACCCTAGGTTTTAGGGGGTGTTTCTAAACACCCTATGTTTAGGGTGTTTCTAAACACCCTAAAAGGGTGTTGCCCATGGGACCAAATAAATACACCCTTAAGGGTGTAAAAATTTTTTACTGTGCACCGTGGCGCGGCCTGGACAGTCGGTGGCGGAACGCTGTGTGCGCGGGAGGGGTGTGCCCCGCCGGGGCCAAGGTTACGGGCGAGTGCGTGTGCCCATGTTATTGTACCGTGTAGCTTTTACAGAGTTTTGTTAATGTTATTAAACGTTTATTTTTGAGTTCAACCGGCCAGCATTTCCTTGGCAGCACGACGGCGCGAACCCTTCAATATATATATATATATATATATATATATATATATATATATATATATATATATATATATATATAAATGGAGGTGCATCGCGTATTTCAAATAGACACAAAAAAAGTGGAAAAACCTAGGAGCGTGTTCACAGGCGATTAATAAAGTTAAATTCCTTGTCTTGTAACGATAGAGAAGGTTGACTTACACAAAGCGCTGCGTTCTTTATGATGTGATAGGTACCCGAGATCGCTCGCATAGGTCTGATTAGTATGACGATAAAAAAAAATACTGTTTTTTCGAAGACTGCATTAGATTTTCAACACTGACAATGCGAGGCGAGATGAAAAAACGACTCCACTCAATGAATTTCGATGCTCTCTCAGGCGCGTGTTAATACATTAAACAGTACGCATGGTCGATGTACAGGTGAACACATGAAACAGGAATTTGGTGAACAACACCTACGCAGCAATTAAAAAAACAGATTGGGAAGCATCTGGCCGCATTTTCCTTCGCCCACTGCAGACCCCTGCGACCTTTTGTGCACTAAGGAACAGACTAAGTTTCTTTGTTACGGAAAACACAACCCTCACCCCTTATTGCTTCCGTGCATTTTTCAGGCCGTGTGACTTCTTATGAATACATGGAATAATGCATTATTCCTTGTTTCTTCATTATTCACGGGTGGAGGACGTCCTTATTTATCTTTCTTTGCAATGCGAATGAGCTTTTGGAAAACCTATGCGATGATACGCAGGATACTAGGCCTGGAAAATATACTGCTCAGCTTATGTGCACAAGTTTCTATCGACTGGCCCGCGCACGTGAGCATGACATTAAATTTCCTCGTTTAACAATATTCGGATGCGCCGAAGCGAAATGAAACACCGGTTTCGATGAATATTATCTGCAAACATGCTTCGCGGTGAAACTTAAAAAGCCATGTACCAAGAAACAGCAAATTATTAGAGCAAACCTGAATTTTAGACCCATCCCTTCTTCCATTAAACACGTGTAGAATGTGTTCACTTCTTTGTACAGCGCGTGACTTGTCAATTTAAATCAAATAATAATATGTACACATATCTGTGTTCCACCTCATATAGCTCACGATAGTATGTTTTGACTACATGTATCGGCACGCGATAACTTGAATGCCGCTTGACTGCTCCATCCGACATACATCCACTCGTAAATACCTACTCTGACTGACTACTTATTCCTTTCACATGTCATGCGTAGAGATACATGCAGGCGCGTTCGGACATGTGTAGTATTTAGGATTTCATAACAGTCAATAAGCGGCGACGTATACAAGAGCGGCGACTGGTAGAGGCTGTGCGGGCGCGCATCGCCGAAACAAAACCAAAGGGCGCTGGCGGTACTACTGCGTATTGAAGTGTCACGATATGTAGAAATTAGGGAGGACATATCCGTCAACGTTTTTCCTTCTAAATAATTTGGATAAGAACGGAGGCGGCGTTGCATCCAAGTAGTCAGGCGAGCAGAGTATGTTCTGCTCTTGCTCTCCTGTCTAGTGGCGTCGGGCGGGTTTCTAAACTGAATTGCGCGTGTCTGCTAGATTTATGTGATAGTCAAGACGGTCACCGGTGAAAACCAGGGCCAAACAGCAGCATTCAAGCGGCGGTTGGTCGGAAATAAACCGAGCACAATATGCAGCAAGCAGCATATGTAACCATTTTCTTTTTTCTACCTGACCAAGCTCCTTCTGATGCCACCGCGTAATATTGAAGGATACGATAGGCAGAGAGTCTACATTATTTGCAAACAGTTTCGTAGAAGGAAAGCTGCCTTGTCTACGAGATGCTTGCGGGGGGCACGTTCGCCTAAGCCGTGGAACTAGTTGTTATAAAATACGCACGCAATGGATACTCGATGCTGAGATGCCTCCGTTTAACTTATTTTGTGCCAAAGTGACAACGGAATTTATGGCTCGCTAGAGACTGGTGAAATGTCTTGGATTTTTACTCGTCGTTTAATTCGCTTAACCCTAGTGTTTTAGTTTTTCTACTTGCCCGTGTTTTCTTAGAATAAAGGTGTTTGATGAACATCAATAATTGCTAGGGTTTTGCGTACCAAACAAGGTATTATTATTAGGCACGCCGTAGTGTGGGTACCAGGATTAATTTTGACCGCTTGGAGTTCTTTAATGTGCATATAGATCAAAGTACATACAGTGAAACCTCGGTGATACGATCACAGCTCATACGAATTTCGGGGTGATACGAATTTTTCTGTGGTGCCGGCCAAGGCCCATTGGCCTGCGGTGTAATGGAGTACGGTTGTTGCGAACCGATTTTCACCCCGTGTCATTTGATACGAACGTACGTTACCGCGCAGGTACGAAGAGGTGCTGTCCGCGCTGTCGCGGAAGATGCGCCAAGCACGTGCGAGCGCGGGAACGCAAGCGCGGGCATGCGCGCCGCACCGCTAAATAGTCGGAATCACGGTGTAAGAAAAATACCTTTCTGATACGGTCAGAATAAACCTTCAGAGACGAGATTGTGTCTCTGAGATTGTGTGCGCGAATCTTTGAGGCTCTAATGTGCCTCCGTGTGCCTTCGCGTTTAGATTAGAGAGGGCATTGGCGTAATGTTTTTTTGTTTTTTTTTTTCTAACGCGTCGACGCGGGCTGCTGTGATGGTACTCAAAGAGATCCTTGGTTGTACTGTGTTTACACGTGACTGCCTCGTGCACCAGACATTCTATGAAAGGTGGTCGAGGACCGAAAGAAGGCGAAGACGGTCTCAGCGAAGGGGCCAGGCCTCACAACGTCAACATGCGTGACTGTTGAGGTCGCACTTGTGCGGGCACGGCCGTAAATTTCCCAAAAACGCATCCACAACACCTACGCGATAACAAAATCATAGCATAGGACCGTGGTTCTGAAATTTTGTGGCCTTGATCTATCGCAGCAAAGCGCTTCTCCCGTTACTTTTGCCGCGGTACTCCGGTGTCACGCGACGAAGCATATTAAAATTTGGATGGGGCTACTGCTGTCGCGGGTCACAACGGACCTGGTTCATTAATTAAACACGCGCGTACGGGCGGTATATTTACGAGTGCTGGTATGATTGCCGACATCTAAAACTTAACTGACAATCATTCAGAGTGCTTCCTGACGTTGCTGCGGCCCTGAAAGACAATAAATGAAAATGTGCGCCAGCTTTCTTTTGTCGCATGCTAATTTTTCATGCTTTCTGGTGATACGAATTTCGGATGATACGAATATTATAGGTGGTCCCATCAGATTCGTATCACCGAGGTTTCACTTTAGGTTCTTTGTATTTCGCCCCCCATCGAAATGCGGCCGCCGTGGCCGGGAGTCTATACCGCACCCTCGAGCACAGCAGCGCGACGCCATACGTGCTACGGTACCACGGTCCTTTGCTTGATCAGCGCCCACGTGAATACATGCCACGCATTGGGGAATACATAACACGCCAGAAAAAAAATCACAGCATATCCACGAAGTGAATGATGGTGAGTGGGCGAAGCTCGGAGGGATCATTCGGGTAACCGTGAATCCCCCCCGTACATTGCCCACTCGATCATGCAAAGACGTGACAACACGTGTCACGTCTTTGCATGATCCTGGGTGTTCGATCGTGAGCTGGGCACGAGCGTCGCCGACTTGTGTTCCGGGCGCTCCCAGCCTCAGCGACAACGCCAGTTCGCGTTCCACGACAGAGGAAGACGATGCCATCTACTCAGACGCCGAAGTCCACACCAGTGCTCGACGCAACGCCTCACCTCCGCATGCATCGCCACAGAACGCTGCTGTAAGTTGTGAAAGCCACGCGTCCTTGGCCATGGCCTCCGA